>RJWJ010012758.1:0-41306 GCA_004363605.1 Indri indri
GTTGAGAAGCTCAACTTCCAGTAGCCATCACTTTCCCAAATGTATGTGATCTGCAAATTTGAAATCACATTGCTTCAGGTGAATGAGTATATTATGCATGTGGTATGTGTGTGTATTAGAGAGAGTATAAACAGAGAGACAGAGAGACACTCACATCATTGATAAAAACCCTGGTAGGAGCCTTTTGGCATGCCACTAGGATTTTTTGAATTTTTCTGTAGATTAATGTCCGTGCATAAAAAGGGTTGAATTTTTTTCAGCTGTATCTTGTGACATCATGCATTGTATACTTAAAGAGCTTTCAAGAGGAGATTTATAAACTTGCGTAGAGTTTCTTGGCTTGTTTGGCTCCTCCTGCTCTAGACTTGAGGGCCTCTCAGAGTGAGGGGTTGAAGACTCCTCTGGATGTTGAATAACCTTTTGTGTGCTCTCATTATGTTTGCCACAGGGCCAGTGGTACTGTGCAACTCCAGGAGAGCCTAGTCACACTACATTCAATGTTCTGTTCCAGAGGGCAACGTTCATGCAGAATACTATGTAAATTGTGTTCTTTGAAGGTGGGCAACCCGGTGGCTGAGTAGGCCATTTGTTAAAGTTTGTTTGTGGTTGAGCTTAGTCAATTTCCTGCTACCTAAAGAAAGTAGATCTGTACACGTCAGTTACATTGGTCTGTCATATTCTCCTTCACCTCCCAATTTAGTGACTCTGTTAAAAAAGAGAGATGAGATTAATCTAATAAGGTTATTTCAGGGTTCCCATCACTTCTGCTTCCTTTTATAGTTACTCTAAACCATAATATAATATATAATATAAACCTATAATATATGTTTACGCCCCCAGATTAATGTCAAGATCTCTAAGATCAGTTGTAAAACCCCACTTTCTCTTTTTAAAAACCAGGTCTCCATTGGTTTATCACCAATTTCTTGCCCATTTCCTTCTCTCCCCTTGTAGTAGGTACGTTGGGGTCCCTCTCACACCGCCTCTGCTCTCACTAGGCCTGTAGAGTCCTATCACAAGCACCTATGAACTCTACCTGAGGTTTTTCTGTTGGCTCAGTGCTGTGAAAGGTTGGAATGGTGGAGGGTTATGACCCAGAAGGAACTTTTAGGCACTGACTGATGGAGTTGGAGGTAATGTTCCAGCTTCCTTGTGCCTTGGATGGGACCTCTCTGAGCCATTTTTACACTGTCTCACAGAATCCCCTGGCAGGATGGATCCGCAGTTGCCTGCAGAGGTCACCTGCTCAGTAACCCATTCTGTATGTCCTCTTTCTCTTCTCCATTTTCTTCGCTTTCCTACTCATGCTTTCTGGCTTCACCTCCCAAATAAATCACTTGTACTCAAGTTCTGGTCTTTGTCTCTACTCCTGGGGAACCCATCCTCACACAGTCTGTACTTCAAAAACCCCAGCTGAGCTATGGTGATCATTACTAACCAGCCAGAAACCCTGGGGAATAGTCGTTGGAGCTAGAGGCTCCCTTACGATACCCCTACTGTGGTCTTTTCTCTAGCCAATCTTTTCCATCTAAAGATCATCCTTCTCAAAGATAAAAGAGAAGTAAGATAAATGTTCATCAGCTTCTCTTTTTAATACTCCCCTAGAACCATTCTACAGGTGACCTCTCAAGAGCAAGTTATTATTTCATTCTTTGTGCTTGAATATAACGAAAGTTTCCATGTATCATCTTCGGTGTTTTCCTTAAGTCTCGATTCAGTTAATTCAGAGGTTAACCTGTTTTTTTGATATTGTTCATGCTAGTCCTTGCTGTCCTCTTCTAATTGCTTCCTACTACCTTGATTTTTAACATGCTTTTGAAAAATGAGTTTATCAGAGAGTTCCCTGTGGATTAGAAGGAAAGGTCTAAAGGGTAGTTATTGAGAATTGTTGACCATCATTATATTCTGAGGCCAGTTTATTGCTTCGGGGGCAAAGATAAGTGAGCTTCTACTCCCTCCTCTCCCTTCCGTCAGCCCCACCTAATGCTCTGAGTTATACGGCCTGATCCCACTTGGGCAGAGAAGAGGAGGTGGCCCAAGGACCCCCTTGATCCTGGGAGAAGAATATGGAAGAACATTGTAACATAGAGGAAAGTTTCAACACCCTTTGGACAGCATTCGTGTTCACTTCTGCCCATCGACTAACATCCTCTCGCTGAGTCAGATTATCCTCTGCTGCATTCTGTAGGTACGAAATTTCACATTATTTTAGTGCTTTTTATCTCTTGTCAGAGTCCTTATTGCTCTACACTGCAGGTGTATTTGGTTTTCTTGTCTCATCCCTTGGTTGTAAGATCCTTGAGGCTTCATCACAGCCATGTGCCCATTGCCCAGTGCAGGGCATGTTTGGTTCTATTTGTGAGTCAGGACTTGGGTAATAGTACTGGATGTGTAGGATCTGGTTTCTGCTTTCCTGCTAAGGCAGGGCCGTGAGTGGCAGGGTGGGAACCACAGTATTATCAAAAAGTGTTTTTATTTGAAGTCAATGAGAAAAGTGATGATTCAAGAATTGGATCAAAACTTTTCTGCTTGGAGAAAATATGCACTTCTTTTTTAGAGTTCTCTAGTGGAATTTGAGCTCATGGTGAACATGGAATTGAGGGTTTTATTAGTATAACCAGGGTCTTTTGTTGTTTCCATCATGCCCCTCCATCTGTCTGCTTCAACACCATTGAACAGTGAATCTGTCACATTTTATGAGATTTTACTATTCTCTAGTGGTATTTCAAGAAATTAGATTTGGCACTTTCATCCAGTAAAGCTCAGAAACCTACATCTTCCTTGAATGACACCTACTTGTCACACTGCTTTTAGGAGGAGCTGAAAGAATTGTGGACTTAGCAAAAGGCACAGTCATCAAGGATTTTTCAGACATACTAGAGCACACTAATATTCTAAGAATGGTACTTTAGCAGAGAAATCTCTTATTTTTGCCACTGGGTTATCTGCAATATTTAGGGGGAGGTTAAGGAGTCTTTGGCTTTGCTTTTAGTTTCCCTATAAGTTAGTCTCCAGCCTCTGTGGATTTTCTGAATTTTGTCTTCATGATCTCCCCAGACCTGACCACAAGAGAAGTCTCTCATTTAGATTCTTTGTTGGTTCAACAGATTAATGTAACGGTTGTCTCCATATACATGGTCAGCCACAGTATACTTCATCCATTGAAGAACTGTACTGTGAGTTTCAGAATAATCAGTCTTTGAATCTTTACTTCATTCATTTATATAAGCATTCTAAGAGTGCAATTATATCCAAATACACTTTTAAAGCTTTGGTTAATGTTTAGATTGCACCAACAGACAATATTAGGCTATAAAATATGATCAAGAAAAAGTGCTAATCTTTTGGAAGCCAATAGAGTTTGATGGCAGCAGTACTCTTAATTAAGTTGAAAGTCCAAAGGCAAATGTTCTACATTTTGTCATTCAACAAATTACATTGATTTATGTACTTGTGATATGGATATTAAGTTTAGTTGCATGGGAGATAGATAAGTAAACAGCAAATCACATTAGTGTGATGAGCTCTGTGATAGAGATAAGGTCCACGAAAACGTAAAAAAAGGACACTTGACCCAGTTGTTGGTTTTAACAATAAACCTTGTATTGAATGTCTATTATGTGCCAAGTGCTGAAATACTTTGTATACATTATATTTAATCTTCACTGCAGCCTTATGCACTCATTCATTTCATAGCCTATAAACTTAGTAGGGGTATTGATGTTGCCATCAAATTTGAGGACCACTTTTACTGGCCAACTCTTACTCACCATTTATCATGATGTAAGATCATAGCAATGACTTTTTGACATACAAGTTGGTTAGAATTAGAACCATACTTAGTATAATTTATTTCTCCTGACCCAGACAAAGAAGGAAGATTGATTACAATAGGACTTCTGAGCTAATTACTTAGTGGCAAGCTGTAATTCCAAAACCACAAAAGAAGAAGGCAAAAGAAATTCTAATAAAAATATGCTTTAGTATGGCCTCGAGTCATATGGCATAAACATTTGCAGGGTTTTTTGTTTTGTTTTGCATCCCAAGTTCCATGCTATAATCAGAAATATGTGGCACATTTTGAACAAAGGAAATATGTACTCAACAAAGCATAGAAGCTTAGCTGCCAACCAACAAACCCTAGAAATATGTAGTGACTTACCAAGAACACAACTCTGTGTTCCCAATGTGGAAGGCGTGCTGGGTGTGTATGCATCACATGAGGGTAGGTTCACTGTCAATTCAGTACCAAAAATGGGAGATGATAATATGCAAATTATAGCCTTTCGATGAAGGAATGCATTGTCTTAATTTTTTGTTGTAGTCATTAAAAGTGAACAAGAACAAAGCCTCTGATAGAATCTTTGCATTTCAAAGGTATAGTTTTGACAACTATCCAAAGGCCAGATCCTAGGGATTCTGAAGGTGTTTTATTTCTTTCCAGACCTCCAGTGGCCACCCACCTTTTCTGAGATTCCATTCCTTCCAACAGCTTGGGGTTGTTTCGGGGCCAATACTTTCCATTCATTACTGGCATCCTTCAAAATGCACCTTTACTTCACAACACAAGTAGAAACATATTTACAACCTAATAATCAGGTTGATAATTTGTTTGGCAGAAATGCAACTCCTAAGAAAGAAAAAGCAATACTGATTCTTCCTTTTCTGGGACAAACACCACAACACAAAACTCTGAGCAAAGCCAGCAGTAGGCAGGAGTCTAGGATTGATAAAAATGAAGCCTCCCATCTTTCTTCTTCTCTCTCTCGTGTTTTTCCATTTCTGGTGGCCTGCCACCTCCCCCTGCCTCCCAGCTCTAGTTGCTGGTCCCCATTTCACGGAATCACAGAGGCGGTAGTTAAAGATAACCTTAGAGCAAATGGTCCCCTTTTGATCCCCTACACAATCCGCACTCTTCCCTGTCCCCTCTGTGTCACTCCTGGCAGGTGGTCATGAAGCCTGCGGAGGAGTGGACGAATGCTCCAGGTGAGGAGGACACTCACAACTACAATTTCCAATTTGAACAACATTGTTTGCAGGGTCTTCCTTCTGCTCGTTCAAATTTGAGCCACTCCTCTCAATCCCTTTAAAATATATTTGTTGATCCTAAGTCACCTCCTTGGAGCTAATTCTCCTTATAGACGATAGCTGGTCCTCTGAATATTTAAACCAGCTCTTGTGTCCTCTCTGGTGATTGTTTACCTACCTGCTTTCTTTCCCCAGGCTGAACTCTCCATTTCCCTGGGCCTTTCTCATGTGATAGGTACTCTGGCTCTTCATGCCCAGGTTTTTGGGGCATGCTTTACTGCCTTGCCAGGCTATCGATTTTCTGCCTTTGCCCCCCAGCTTGGGACTGGCACCTCCTCACACCTTCCCCCTGCATCCACACCTGATCTGTTTCTCAGGTCGATTTTATATTTCAGTAGTCTCCTTAGGCTGCAGCTTCCCTTCCTATAAACTCACGATGAGCCACTTTCAGGACCCAGGTGTATGACTTGACACCTCCGCCATTCTCTTCTGTTTGTGCATCAGTCCAGGCTGTCAGGTTTAATTTTTGTCACTGTGCCTCTTATATCTTTATCCATGTCCATAAACTTGCTGAGGGAGGTGGGATGTACACAAATAACCCTGGAAGGAGAGGAGACAGGTCCAGTTTGGTTTCTTTTCAGTCTGTTTCATGGTCCTAAAATTACTACAAAAATTAGTAAATCTTTACTTTGCTCTCACAGTTCCTTGACCTTCAGTTTCATTGACTTTTGTCTCCAATTTTTAAAAATTTCTCAATCTTTTCACAGATCCTCTCTCTAGCAATATTTCCACCTTTAAAGTTTTAAAAGCCAATTGAAATTCTTGCACTCTCATTCCACTGAATCTTCTCTTTGACTCATGAAATCCTCTGGCCTTGTGAGGTATTTCCACTCTGTCTCAGTTTACCAGTTTTCTTGTGGTTTCTCTACATCCCCAGTCCAGTCTGATTCACTTATGCAAGTCCCATAATTTTCCTATATGCTCTCTTGGTTCTTTCCCATCCTGATTATTCTTCCATGCATCCACAAATCACACAACTTTTACTATTTTTATTTTGTATTCCTACACCCATTCATTTATTTGTTCTTTTAACAGCTATTTATTGAGCAGCTACTCCCCCCACCCCCCATCATTGGATGTAGCAGTGAACAAGATCGACACAATTCCTACTCTTGCAGGGCTTACATTTTGGTAATGGGAGAGGGACAATGCCTGGATCAACCCAGGCCAATGAGAGCTGATGGAGCAAAGCACAGAGCCAGGCAGGTGGGGGCTGCTGTTCATTAGGGTTTCCAGTGTCAGTGAGGCCCTCAGTGATGATACTCATCTACTTAAATTGTCCTTGGTCTGCATTGTCTCCTGGTCCTTTTAACAACTACTCTCTACTAGTCATGCCCATTATCCTCCCCATTATGTTTACTATTAGCAGATGATCTTCCCTCATACTTCTCTGATAAAAACAGGCGATTGGTAGTGGACTCCAGCAATTCCACAGCTCCTCTCCCTCCAGAGGCAACCATTCATATCACCACTTGCCACTCCCTTCTTCTTCCTTCCTAGTCGAGGCCACCTAGCTATTAATCTTATTTATTCTGGTCACAGGACCTTTCTTTATCATTTTTCTAATATATCCATTATTTTCAACCCTTCCCATTAGTTTCTTTTTGTTAGCCTAGAAATAGTCTTAATTTCTCATGTTCAACCTTTAATAATAATGGCTATCATTTATAGAGCGTTGCCACATGCCACACACCTAGCCCCCATCTAATTTAGTCCTCACAACAACCCTGAAAGGTAACTATCACTATCACTATTTAACTGAATGGGAAACAGGTGCAGAGAGAACATATCACTTCCTCAAGCTCACATGGCTTTTTAAGTGGTAGAACTGGGGTTCAAATTGAGGTCTGTTTGACTCTAAACCTGAATTATTAATAAGCCTGAATTCCCAGTTTTTTTTTAAAAAAAACTGTCCTCTTTCTTTTCTTTCATAGGTAAGCTTCTTTAAAGTGTGCCTCCATTCCTTCCCCTCTTTAATCATATTTTCCCCCACTGTTCTATTGTTGTCTAAGTCACCATCGACCTCTCATTTCCTGAATCCAGGGGATACTTTAAGTCTCAGTCTTATGTGAACTCTGTGCAACACAGAAATAGCATTGCCGTCCACTTGGAATTCTTGCCTCTCTAGACTTCCATAATATGGCTCTAGACTGGCTCTCTTCTTATCTCATAACCATGCCTTCTCAGTCTTCTGTGTCTTTTCACTCCTTATATACTGGCTTTCTCTGAGGTTCTATTCTCATGTTCTCTCTCTTCCTCTTCCTCCCTCCTTCTCTTTCTTGATATTTAGGATTCTCCCAGAATGCTCTTTATTCCCATTTGTCGTCCCTAAAACTGTATCTCTATCTCTGGCACCATTTAAAACAAAGCCTAAAAAATGTCCACTGAAATGAGCTCTAGGAAGGTCTGTGTTGGTGCAGCGGTGGGACAGAAGGAAGTGGGGGAATGGAAACGGCAGAATAAACCACTCTCGACAAACGCAGCTGTGAAAGGAGGCTAAAGAGCATGATCCTTAGACTGGAGGGACACCTCCTTCATCAGAAGGAAGGAAGATGATGCAGACACAGGTGCATTTGCTGAGAAGAGAGTTCCTGCCCATGAGACAAGGTCGCACTGCAGGAGAGCCCATGAGTGGGGGAGCCATCTGCTGCAACCGTCTTTGGAAAATTCAACCTGCCACAGGGGTTAAGAGGAGACATGGCATCAGGGAGCAAACCCACACCAACCCTAGGTGTTTGGTGTATGACAGAATAAGGACCCTTGTTTTGGGAGATCTAGGCGGGAGTAGGTATCCTGAGGCAGTGGCAGCTTACGGTTAACGCAAGGCAATGAAGGGAGCCCTTCATTGCAGGAGGAGGTTGAAGCTGTAGGGAGCAATCTGGTAATAGAGTGGGGACTGTGGGAGCTTAGGGGACAAAGAAGAACAGAGTATTATGCTGACAATAATGCTTGGAGAATAGATCAAAGGAGCAGGAGGCTGACACTTTGGGAATTGAGAACAGGAATGAAAGTCCATGCAGGGTCCAATCCTAACAGTCTACTGTTGGAAGGTGGACACTGGACCAAAAGGGTGGGTATCTTGGATCCATGAGCTTGGGGTAGTTTCAGCTTGGTCTCAGAGGTTTCAGAACACAAGGCTTGAAGACTATAGTAGCCTGTGAGTCTTTGTGTCTTGGAGCACCAGCCTGGTCTTGCCATGCCTGGTGAGTGAAGCCTCCCCCAGTGGAGGGGAGCTTTTGAGGCCATGACTATGACTTACCTCAGCATCCAGCATCTACAATGGTGTTAAGTGTATCCGGGCACTTAAAGATAGCTGAGTAATTTAAAGAATCAATGACAGAAAATAGATTCAAGTCTCAGTCTGCTAAAGCCAAATCTTCTCTGTACAACATGCCACCTTCTAATCTTCTGTTCCTGGGACCTATAATCAGAGAGCTAAAGGGACATTTCCTTTTAGATCATGTAAGAAAAGCACAAAATGTTGATAAAACTTGGCAGTTTCTCAGGGAGTTTGATCAACATAAACATTCAAATCAGATATTTCAGGCCAAATTACATTGACTTAATGTAATTGCTAAAAATGGACTCCATTGCGTGCTGCCTAAGGCATATGGTTTCCCTTCAAAATGTGAAAAACTACCAACCTTTAGGATGAATGCTATACTGCAGGATTTGTGACAATGTGCTTGATTAACAGCTGCTACCAATTAGGCAGATATCTGTAAAAAAGATAACTCTCTGAGAGCCAACCATGCATAGAAGACATGCTTAACAATTTAAGGCCACAGGAGCAGATTGCATGGTCTAAAAATATATTTGTAAGATTTTACTTAGGAGAAAAAAGGATGTTGCCTTGGTATCTATTGCCACTCCCATACCATTGCCTATAGTACAAATAAAAGTCTTTCATAAATATATTTAACTCTTCCTTTATCCGTCAACAGTCAACTGTTACAAAATAAAATTTTCCCATTAATTCAAACTTTGGGCATGCCCTGCTAGAAGAAGACACAAATGTCCTAAATCTGAAAATATAAAGTCCCCAAATGAGGGAGTGATTATTTGCCTTACCAAAAAGGATACCCTTTTACAAAAGATATATAAAGGCTTCCTTCCTTAAATAGTGAGTTCCACCTGGTTATTTAAAATACAACTTGATTTATAAAATCTAAAAAATTATAGCCATACAATTTTCAGGGGACACATCAGTATGAAGTGAAATATACATGCATATTACAGTGATAGGTATATTATTTTATCAACAACCCTACAATGGTTGAATTTACTGGATTTACTTAGATTTTTTTTCATATCCTTTTCAGGATCCAACATATTTTTCGTTTGTTTAAAATCTTTCAACTTTAAGACGTATACCCCTTAGAAATACCTACACTCACCACAGTAGCATGTGATCTTCTAAATGTCGTTCCATGCTGGAAGATGTGATTTCGTCCAGCAGATAAAATACCAGTCTGGCAATCATAACAACTGGATCTGCTCACACCTCACTCAAATACTGCCCAGTTATTTTTGGCAACACACTGAGCTTTTCTGAATTCAATTTTCTCTTTTAAAGAAGGGATAATAATTATTTGCCAGTTATTTGTCTCATAGGGGTGTCGAGCATTTGTGAGATCACAGGTTCTCAGAGGCCATTACAGAGAGTAACCAGTAGCTTTGTTCTTTTAGGTTTTTAGAGTGAGAAACTGGACACAGACAATTTGGGGAAGTGTCTTATGGCCTTGAAAGGTGCTGACAAAGAAGATAGTCTTTAAGTTGCGAGTCTAAGGAAAGGAGGAATGGTCATAACATTCCAAAGAACAATGTTGTTATAATAATATTTTTAAAACTGCTGCAAAGTAGTATAACCACAATGGTGTTTCATCTGTGACAGTGAACATTACTTCCTGCTCAAGGATAATATTATATGACCTTTTGGACTGAAGGGGTAAAGAGACGTACGGTTTTTGATAAATATTATGCTTTCTGAGTCTGCCTCAATATTCTCCAATGTTTTAGTTCCCTGGCTACTATTGCAGATTTCAAATCCACCTTTAAAAAGTTGCTGAATCTGATTTACTCTAAGTCGACAATGTGTCCTTGTATGTGGCTGAATTGCCTTCTGTGAGACGGAAGACCAGTAGTTTAACCAGTCCCTTTTAATGCTTCCCTTAACAAGGCTTAGTAGCCAAGAACCCACATTTCACTTTTAGTTTAAAAGCCTCAGCAAACCTCAGAAAAGTCAGGAATCAAAATATAGAAGATAAAACCCGTCAAATAGCAACAAATCATAAAGCTATTCTAAGACCTGTTTCCAACAAGAGGCTCTTTGTTCTTTGCCCAGGTCAATGTTTAGTGCTTTCCAAACCTTCCTGCAGGACGGTCTGCCACACTCTGGCAGAGGGGTGGCCTTGAAATAATAGCATAAGATGGACACTGTGCTCCTTATCTGGGTGGGAGGGTGTGGGAGGGTCAGAGTATGTCTTACTGGTCCGCCCATGATCGGTCCCACATGGCTTGTTTGCTTTCTGGTCTTTCCTGCTGTCAGAATCCAGGCAGCTCCTGGTAATTGGGATAAGAAGGGGTAAGGAATGAGGTATGGGCTAAGCCTTCCCTCAGCTGAGGAAATGCATACACAGGCCCCCAAAGAATGTTCACTTCATTTTTTTGCCTGAGGTTCTAATGGCATGATCCAACCAGTGCAGAGACCCTTCTCTCACAGACCGGTCTGTGTGTATCCTCAGGGCTGGGGCCTTGCTCGTAGGCTCTCTGGATGTCACTGCTGGCTGCTGCCCTCAGCATCACACAGCACCCCCTCTGACCTCTTCCCTCATTCCCTGTCTGCCCCTCGGCTTGGTCTCTTGGCCTTGTGGTCAGTTCTCCTCCTTTGAAATCTCTTTATCCTTCTCTGTACAGCCTCTGGCGTGGGTGGTCATTCTCTGCCAGGGCCAAAAGAAAGCTCAAGGCCCAGGGTTATGATGGAACAGGAAAGAGCAGACTATCTAGGGGCAATCAGATTGCTTGTGTTAATACATAAAGGAGTGTTCTTCTCTAGCTTACATTCTGCACCTTATTCTGCTAAAAGAGAGTCTGCCTCCGCTCAGACTTGAGTCTCAGAACAAAACTTTCCATTCTATCACTTTGTTACTGAGTTGCCCAGCATCTAGGAAAAGAAGAGGGGAGAAGACTCTTATCGGATCCCAAATAATGACTTATTTTGTGTAGCACTTTATAAATTTCTAAATTCCTCCCTAAATAGAATAGATGCCTAGGAACTGAATTTAAAACTGCTTTCACATATTTCATCTCACGTTGCACTCTAAAAAACTCAGGACATAGGCAGGACTGCTCGTGAATCTTCTCTTTATAAACTCAGACAGGTTGTTGCTTCCTCAAGGTTGCGTAGTGGGAAAGTGGAAACTGGAACTCACCCTTTTTAACTCTGTTCCCTGTTGTTCCCAATTTTTGTGATTAAGTATATACCTTGATATTTATTAGTGATGAGCTGCCTTTGTTTGGGGAGGCTGGGATGGAAGTCGTAGGTACCAGAAATCACACTAGCTTTTGTTCTCCCTTCAACTCTGCCTGCTTTTTCAGTTTTCTTTTCTAGATATCAAGCTGATGTGTTTATTAAATGTTTTGTTTCCATCATTTCATTTTATTCCTTCCACCTTTGTGCTCAGATCTGCCCGTTTCCTTATTAGGCTTATTGTCATGCATCCAAATGGGTGCCCGTTAGTGCCGTAAGAACGATCTTTCTCAAAAATAAATTTGATTGTAAAAGTCCATGCCTTTAAATTCTTCAGTGGTTCCCTTTAGCCTATACAGTGTCCACAGGTCCCTGAAATGACATTCTGACAAGAATAAGGAGGTCATGCTCCAGTTTTCTAGGTGTTTCCTTGAAATTTGTGTTTTAATATCAATGAAAAAGATCTTTAGAAAATAATGTAAATATATTCAGGGTAATTTAATTGACTATCTTATCACTGTCTTAAAACTTCACAGTGTGCTACAAATGTCTTTATGGTCTTGGTGCCGTACGTCTTTTACTGTCATGAGATAATGAAAACTGAACAGAAGTGGGCTTGATTTGTAACGATGAGTTCGATCCATGCGAAGGCCAGATGCTGTGACAGCAAATTGTTTGAAGGAAGATTTCCAAACAACCTATTAGTAGCTCTAATAGAGAAAAGTCTGGGGAGAATTTAGTTACTACATGTCACTTCGCAGACCAGGCATGCCTAACTAAATTATAAACACGAGCAACAACAACAAATTCAGAGCCTTCACTCTTTGTAACACAGCCATGTGCTGCATAATGACGTCTCCATCAATGAGAGACCACATATGTGACAGTGGTCCTGTAAAATTGTAATGGAGCTGAAAAGTTCCTATCGCCTAAAGACGTTGTAGACTTTCCAGGGGGACAAGATGTGGAAGTGGAAGACAGTGATATTGATGATCTAGATTCCGTGTAGGCCTAGGCTAATGTGTGTGCTTGTGGCTTAGCTTTTAACAAGAAAGTATAAAGAGTAAAAACGCTTTTTAAAATAAAAAATGCTTATACAAGAAGGATATAAAGAAAGAAAATATTTTTGTACAGCTGTACAATGTGTTTCTGTTTTGAGCTAAGTATTATTACAGAAGAGTCAAAAAGTTAAAAAAATTAAAGATTTTATAAGGTAAAAAGGTTACAAATAAGCTAAGGATAATTTATTATTGAAGAAAGAACAACTTTAAATAAATTTAGTGTAGCCTAAGTGTGCAGTATTTATAAAGTCTAGAGAAGTGTACAGTAATGCCCCAGGACTTCACATTCACTCACCACTCACTCACTGACTCACGTGGAACCACTTCAGTCTTGCAAGTTCCATTCATGGTAAGTGCCCTATACAGTGTACCATTTTTGTATCTTGAAGGAAGGTTTCCAAGCAACCTATTAGTAGCTCTAATAGAGAGAAGTCTGGGGAGAATTGAGTTACTACATGTCACATCACAGACCAGGCATGCCTAACTAAACATGAGCAACAGCAACAAATTCAGAGCCTTCACTCTTTGTAACACAGCCGTGTGCTACATAATGACTGTACCTTTTCTATGTTTAGATATGTTTAGATACACAAATACCGTTGTGTTCCAATTGCCTACAGTATTCAGTACAGTAACATGCTGCATAGGTTTGTAGCCTAGGAGCCATAGCCTATGCGTGTAGTAGGCTATACTGCCCGAGCTTGTGGAATTACAGTGCACTCTATGATGTTTGCACAATGACAAAATCACCCGATGACACATTTCAGTTGTTAAGTGTTGAATGGCTTTTTCTCAAAGGTGTGTTAGTTCCAGCAAAACATTTAACTCAATAAATATTAATTTGAACTTTACTGATTTTATACATTTCATATGGAATTAATTGTTATGGCTTTAGAGTCACATAAAATCTATAAGCAAAAAGAGTTTGGCCTAGTTTTCTATTTTACATGTAAGTTCTCTTATTTTTCAAAAGTATTTCCTGTCCCTCCCTACTGAATCCCATTTTATGGAAAAATTATACCTTCCACCTGTTGACTTTAGGTTTTCAGCTGTGCCGCTTGATTTGCCAAATAAAATGTAAGTGGAAGTGATACGTGCCACTTTCAAGTGGAAGCTTCTAGAGCCACTGCATGTTCGGCCCTCTCTCTTTATTCCTTCTGGCATGAGCCCAGTAATATCCCAGAAAGGGATTTCTCCTTCAGCTTGGATCCCAGAATGAAGATTAGGCAGAATCAAAGGACCAAGAGCTTTAGCCAATTGCGAAGGACACCTAACATGTGCAGGAAGTGTATATATATACATGTAAATGTAAAATATCAATATACATATGTGTGTGTTTGTACATATGCGTGTATATGTATACATGTTTGTATATCCATGGGTATCTATATTTCATGATTTAAGTTAACATTGGGGGTCGGGAATAATTGTTTTCCTTTAGGAGGGGGTTTGTAAACCACTTAAGAAACTCTAGGCGGAGTGCGGTGGCTCACGCCTGTAATCCTAACACTCTGGGAGGCCAAGGCAGGAGGATCGCTTGAGCTCAGGGGTTTGAGACCAGCCTGAGCAAGAGTGAGATCCCATCTCTACTAAAAACAGATATACTAAAAATAGAAAAACTTAATGAGGCGTGGTGGCGTGCACCTGTAGTCCCAGCTTCTTGGGAGGCTGAGGCAAGAGGATCACTTGAGCCCAGGAGTTTGAGGTTGCTGTGAGCTAGGCTGATGCCACAGCACTCTAGCCCAGGCAACAGAGCGAGACTCTGTCCCAAAAAATAAAAAAATAAAAAAAGATGAAAAGAAACTATAGCCTACAGAAGACATCCATGTTCTAAGTTTTTTTTGAGATCTGGTCTATGCTGTCTCTCCAAGGTCATCTCCCTTTACCCTATTCCTCTGTCATCTTCATTGCTTTTAATCATATCCTGTTCATTTAAGAATTTCTACATTTGTTTATCCTCTTTCTTATGGGAGGAACTTGGAAAAATAACAGGAGTCCGATCAATTTTGTGCTGATAACGAGGATGGGCAGAGCCTGCTCAAGTCCCCCAGGATGGCAGAACTGGGTTCAGCTGCCGTGTTCATGAGGACTGCTAACAAGTAGTAACCAAGGAGTGTGTGTTTCCCCACCTTCCCCAGCCCAAACTGGCCTCACACAGAGGTGCCAGCAAATAATGAAGTCCCCAGACAAGTGCATCAGCTTCTGAACAATGGAGAGTTCGACTGTATTCAATTTCACAAGCCCCTTATGAAACGTCTCCGGGTGAACTCTGTCTTTGAGTTCCCACAAACTGTATGAACAGGAGGTTAGGAGTTACCACACTGGAAGCCCGCTGCTATGCTTCCAAATCATCCTTTTCTTCGATAGCTCAGGGACTGTGTGGTTAGGCAAATTAATCCTAGAAGAAGTTAAGCAATTGTAATCTTACAGAAGAGATTCTGTGCCCTCAAGGCCCTGGCAACCACACACATCAAAATCTCACATTTAATTTACATCAAGCGTGGAATTAATGAGTCAGTGGTAATAAAGTGTCAGGACAAGAAATGGAAAATAGATGTCATAAAATATTTATGTAATAAAAAAATAATCTCCTTCACTAATATAACTCACATTTCTTCTCTTGATAGGACGTGGTAATAAAAGCATTTAAATCACCATAAGAAGGGATTACTGTACTCTATGTGATACATGTAAAAATCCAAACACAGTCCACTTATCAAACGCGCAATATCCTGAAGTAAATGATTTCTGAGAGAGAATAAAATGTGCTGCTGGATACTTCTCAATTTCTAATGGCAAATTCAACATCTATTCAATATATTATGCTTCCCAGAATGTTTCTGGAATTTTAGAATGAATGTAGCTGACAGAAAAATTGAAATGTAATTGAGTGACATCTTTTAATCATATATGCAGGTTGGAGACAGGAAATACAAACAGGAAAGGCGGCTCTAATATTTCTTTTCCATCATTCATGTTAAATGGCTTTCTGTATTGTTTTAGCCACTGAACAAACGCATCAAGGTTTTTTATGAAGGTGAACTGGTTTTATCTTGGAAGGATTTTTAAATGGCATCCCTATATGTGTGTGTGCGTGTGTGTGTGTGTGTGTGTATATATATATATGCAATTGTGAGTTTCCTATCTTTCTGCTGGTGTATTATGTCATTACAATTTCAAAAAAAAATCTTCTTTAGAGAAGGTGTAATAAAATCATCTCTCAGTGGAAGGAATGTGGTTAGGGAATACAGGATTTTAAACTCCATTTAATTGTAGGAGTTTGGAAAAGCTCACTTTGTGTGTGTATGTGCGTGTGTGTGTGTGTTGCAGTCTTCCACAGTCTTTTGAGACATGACCTGGACTAAAACGTTAAAGGCTGTTAATGGCATTTGGCATTCCCAAATGAGCACCTTTGGTAACACTTTCCAACACTCAGTGTATCTATGTGAAAAACACTCTTGCTTTGTTTGCATCATTTTCCTGTTGTAAGTTGTTTTAATAGAGTTTTCTGTGATAGGAATATGGAAATAGACATGCTATAATGCTGAAGCTGTCACCTTCTGTGGTCTAAGTTTTTGTTGACAGCCTCTTCTTTCAGGAAATTACACTTAAGCCATCCTTCATAACTCCCTGGAGTCTGTGCGGCACAACTGCAGTATAACAAGTTGCTTTTGATCCTTGGATAATTAAACGATCTATTGAATGGTGAGAGAGACAGATCTGCCTGGTATTAAATTCTCCTCTAAGAAGAAGGAAGGTTAATGACACCTCCAGATAGTCATAGATAGTGTTACGATAATATAATGAGCTAATCGCCACAGCTGGGCCTGGTATCTTTATACCACGAATATAAAATACCCATTTTATTTTTACTTTTATACTATGAATGAACAAAGCATGATGATCATGGCTCAAATTTTGCTTTCAGAAAGAATGCAAGCATCTATATTTCTGTGAGCCAATTGTCTTAAATAGTTCATTTGCAGCTATTAACTCCATTTACCGTAGAGATTTTTCTATGAAAGTAGTCTTCTATTATATAAATGACTAAATCCAAGCCTGTACCTGCAGACATTTACCTGATTGCTGGGAGCAGAACTAGCACACCTTCTTAGAAGCTGTGTGAGAAACCTCTCAGAGATTCTTGGGAGCAGGGTAGTGTGATGTCAGTTTGGTAGGCTGTGGCCTCCAGTTATTTAGTTGAACATTAATCTAGGTGTTGCTGTGAAGGTATTTGTCGATGTGGTTAACATCTGTAATCAGTTGACTTTAAGTAAAGAATATTACCCTCAATAATGGGGGTTGAAGACCTTAAGAACAAAAACTGAGGTTTCCCAGAGAAGGAGAAATTCTGCCTCAAGATTGCGGCATTAACTCCTGCCTGAGTTTCCAGCCTGCCATACAAATTTGGACTTGCCAGATCCAGTGGGAGCCAATTCTTTAAAATAAAACTCTTTTATATGTACACAGGCACACACAACACACACACATCCTATTGGTTCTTTTTCTCTGGAGAATCCTGACTGACATAGGTGGTAAAAGGAAGATAGAGACAGGTGACTTGAAAACCCAGAAAAGTTTCTTGGGCCCTTGATGCAAGCAGGTATCATGGACCCAGACGAACCTAACTGCCAGGTGTAAGTTTTCATGACAATTTACAGAGGAAAGTACCCTCCTCACTGCAGCATGTGTAACAAGCCCCTCTCAATTCAAACCATCTCTACGCACACCTTTCCCATCCCACTATAAGCAGGGAGCGCCATGTTGAGAAGTGAAAGCAACATGCTCTCACATACAGTCTTTGCAACCAATTTGGAGGTGTTAGTGTTCAGTGTTCTTATCCAGGGCAGATAAATGAACCAGTGGCCATTTGGTATGGAGAAACACCATTAAATGTTAGGTGCTTCCAAATTCTTGACACCAAAGGTACCGCTTAGAATCACAGTGTTCTCTTCAGTAGCTTTCTTATCTCTTATCTCTGCACAGGTAAATGTCTTGAGTAACTTGCCCACACTTAAGGCCTTCATTTACACATTTGCTGCTCACTCTGCTACCCAATGCAATATGGCCTTAGCCCTCACCACTCTACAGACAGTGTTTCCATTGGTCTAACCAAGAACCTTCCTGTTGTTAAACCTGATGTGTACTTAGTCTTTATTTTATTTAATGTCCTACTTTGATCAATCTACTACTATTGGCCACACCCTTCTTTGCACGTCTCTTCCTTTGTCTTCTGCAACCAATTCTTTCCTGGTTTGCATCCTGTCCATCTGCCTACATTCCTTCAGCCTCTTTCAACCTAAATGGTTGGTTGTGGGTTGAACAGTGTCCTCCAAAAAACCAATGCTGAAGTCCTAACCCCTAGTACCTGTGAATGGAATTGGGTCACTTGCATATTGGATCTTAGTAGAGGTAATCAAGTTAAGATGAGGTCATTAGGGTGGGCCTCCATCCAGTATGCCTGGAGGCAGATTGTATTATGTGAGGAAGAAAGCAGAGGCTGGAGCAATGCATGTTCAAACCCAGGATTGCCAAGGATTGCTGGCAAATACCAGAACTTGAAGAGAAAGAGGCAAGGAACGATTCTCCCCTACAGATTTCAAAGGGATCATGACCCTGCCAATAACTTGATTTCAGATTTGTAGCCTCCAGAACTGTGACATAATAAATTTTTGTTGTTTTAAGCCACCCGGTGTGTAGTACATCATTGCAGCTGCCCTAGGAAATTAAGACATGGTCCCACAGGATGCCCTGAAAATCAAAGTACCTTTAGTATTTTCTCTATTGGATGTTCCTTCCCCAAGCTAATAGCATCTAGACTCCTGTGTGAACAATTTCTCTTAGTGGAAACAGGAAAGGCATGCTTCCTACAAGCTGACACAGGCAGACTGTAGTTCTAAATGACATTGACTTGGGTCAAAGGCCTGGAATGTACAGCCACTCAGGCCTCCAGTAGTGGGGACTTATACCCTGCCTATCTGCCTGGACTGTTCTATCAACAGATGTGCCCTGAGTGGGGCACATCAGTCTGCCTCTTGTTTGCTTACGGTTCCTGGGGATTTGACAATGACAAAAGGCCAGTATGTTCTCAGGAAAGATTCTCACAGAGCCATTTTACTGTTCAGGCTTTCTAGCTCAGTCACTTTTTGCAGCTGAATTCATTTCCTAATACATTCGGTAGGAAGCATGTCCTTGGGCAACTCTATCCTCCGTGGAATTAGCTGATGAAGTGGGCTCTGTTAACTACTCAGGAGGCTTCATATGCTTTGATTACTGATCATGAAGTTTCTATTTCTTCAAGGAGCTTAATGAGGTTTTTCTGGGGGGCAAAAATCATAAATTTCCATTTTTTAGTAGCTCTGCCGATGGGAGTACAAATCATACATCCCTTTCACAGCCCATGAAACAATGCTCCTTGTTTATTTCTCTTGTGAGGTAGCAATTCAGATGTCATCTGGTCCATGGCCTCTAAGAAATATTGAGAAAAGCATAATTAAGTATAAATATTAATTATCTTTTTAAAGATACATATTTAAAATATGTGATTTCTCAGGTTTGCAAAAGTATGTGATGCTGAATGTGCCTTGAGTAGGAATCCATTTCAATGGCCAAATGAATGATTTTGTAGCCTTAAAATATCTGCATTCATTTACTTTTATATTAACATAATTATAGAGGAAAGACAAAGTCTTTTTAGCAAATTCTAAATTATTTAAATGATGGGGTTTTTTTTTTTCCCTCTTCACAAATCTTTCTTGATTTATTTATTTATTTTTGGCTCTTTCATTTAAAAGTACTTTTATAACTTAAATGATTCTAACTGAATTCACGGTTGACAGCCAAATGTTTTAATAACTTTTCTCCCTTAGTTTGATGGCAGATGCATCAATGTGTGCTCGGCTGCCTGTCAGATCACCAACGGTGGCATCCATTTCACTGAGGAGGCTGGGAATATAAAACATATGCAATCAGAAGCATTCTAAATGAAATGGCAAATTTAGCCCATAGAACGTGCAGAATACTAATGAGCAGTCTGCCGGGCCTGCTGTGCACTCGTGCATCGCAGACTGAGAATAATGACCTTGCTCAAGACTTAAGCAGAGAGTCATTGCAGTTGGCAACAAATAGATGCCTCTGATTACACTCCAGCCACCTAACCTCTCCTGGGACCTTGATATTAGCTCTACACAGGAAAATTGCTACCTCAATTCAGGTCACGTATTTGCTTACTTCTAGGGGCGGGGCACAGAGTAGGGGAAGGGGGTGTGGGTTGGAAGTTGGGTCGGGGGGCGACCTTCATAGTCCACAACAGTCAAGCTTCAAAATGCTTTCCTCTGTTTGCTGACAGATTCTTGAATTTAATTTTAAAATTTAAATAAATCACCTCTTCACTACTTTCCCTTGCTGCTTACAACCTTTAAAAATAAAATATAAGGCCGGGAGCAGTGGCTCACGTCTGTAATCCTAGCACTCTGGGAGGCTGAGGCGGGCGGATTGTTTGAGCTCAGGAGTTCGAAACCGGCCTGAGCAAGAGTGAGACCCCGTCTCTACTAAAAATAGAAAGAAACTAATTGGACAACTAAAAATACATAGAAAAAAATTAGCCGGGCATGGTGGCGCATGCCTGTAGTCCCAGCTACTCGGGAGGCTGAGGCAGAAGGATCGCTTGAGCCCAGGAGTTTGAGGTTGCTGTGAGTTAGGATGACGCCATGGCACTCTAGCCTGGGCAACACAGTGAGGCTCTGTCTCAAAAAAATAATAATAATAAAAAAATAAAATAAAATACAAAGCATCTCTTAAGAAACATCTGCCTTCTATAAAAAGCAAAAAGGACTTCCTTAAACTGAAAGACAGGGGAAAGTGAATGGGGTTGGAAAATAACTTCCTAAAGACCGTTTTTGCACCCTGTGAATATGATGCAGAAACACAAAAGCTTCATCACTGATCTTAAAGTTCACAACTTCTGTCTTCTGCTAATATAGTCTGCCATTGAAGTTTCCAATTATATATTTTTTTCATTGATTGAATTCTATAGCTTCAAGATTTATATATTTGGTCCTTTTTTTATATCTGTCTTTTTGTTGAGTTTCTCATTCAGATCATAAATTGTTTTCCTGATTTTATTGAATTGTCTATTTGTATTCTCTTATATCTCACTGAGTTTCATTAAGATTATTCTTTTGTATTCCTTTTCAGACAATGCATAAATTTCCATTTTGGGTGGATTAGTTACTGGAGAATTATTGTGTTCCTTTGGTTGTGTCACGTTTCCTTCCTTTTTCATGCTTCCTATGTTCCTGCATTGATGTCTCTACATCTGGTGGTGCAGTCATCTCTTCCAAACTTTACAGAGTGATTTTCATACGGGAAAATTTTCACTTGCACATGGGCCTGAGGTTACCAGTTGGGCAGAGTATGGTAGCTCTGTTTCCATGTGATTCAGTCTCCATGCAGCTTCTTCAGTTGTGGTCAACATTAGTGATAACTACAGGTGCCTTAGCGTTCTAAGCTGCAGGAGTCTGTGGCAGTGGCAGTGGCTGCATAAGTTGTTAGGGCCAGGGCTTTATGGATCCTCTCATTCTTGTCTTCTTCACAGTGCGGAGCCTTAGCTGTGGGGATCTTTCTTGGTCCTACATGGCTCACGGGCAGCCGCAGTAGCAATGGAATTCAGGGCACTGGTGCCTAAAGAACCTGTGGGGCTGGGTTTCTGGGCTCAGGGTCTGGCGAAACTACTGTAGCACCTGGGACTTGGGGCACAAGTTCACTCTCCAAGGCACAATTGGATGCAGTTCTTCTACTGTGCTGTGGTGGGGTCCGTTGCTCTGAGGCATACCCCAGTAGCTGGGGCCTGGGATCTGGGACATAGCTGTCGTCCTGACTCTGGGGGTTTGACTCCGAGGAAGGTGAGCCCTGGAAGCTCAGCCTTGCCCTGTGGAGCTGGGCATCAGCTGCAGTTTGGGACCCAGAACTATCAAGGCATGAGGTATCACACAGCGGTGACTATGGACAGTGGGGGACTGGGACACAACAGTGGCCCAGGCTCTGTGAAGCTAGGTGCAGCAACAGCAAGGACCCAGGAATGGCAATGATGCTACTGTGGCTTGGGCCTCAGGGATTGGAGAACCTCACAGCAATGACTATACTCCCCATAGAGGCAGGATACCTCAGCAGCTCAGACTGCCATGGGCTAGTCCAGTTCCAGGTAGATGGGGCATTGTGGATATTTGGCTTGGAGTGTCACGTGACACAGCTCAGCCAAGTCTCTGATTCCCTTGGACACAAGGTGAAGCATCTGCTTGGCCCCAGAAAATGGGGCTACATGTGTCAGTGGGGCTTCCAGGTTCCTGGGGGTGGGATGCCATGTCAGCTGTGGCACTGGGAGGTGCAACTGCTCTGGTGGGCTGGCGGCTTTGAGCCCCCTGGGGGCAGGATGCTTCCTCAGCTATTATAAGGGGGTGCAACTGCTCTGGTAGTTTGAGGCTCTGGGTCTCTGGCAGTGTGACAGCACTTTGGCTTAGTCCTAAGGGGAGGGTGTGCTAGCAACTGAGATGGAAGGGATGGAGCAGCTTTGAGGTAGCTTAACCCTAGAGGGTAGGATGCAGTAGCAGCTTTGTTAGAAGATGATGTGCTGTGGGGTGAACACAGTTCAGTGGCATCTAAGCCTCAGGGATGCAATGGCTACTCACTCTTGGAGCAGGATATACCCTAACAGTGGCCCTGGCTCCAAGATGGTGCAGAGCAGTAATAGCATGAGCCACGGAGGTAGAGTGCAGGGCCCAGTGCCGGCTTCTTCTCTATGGGCAGCTTAGCATGTGGACTCTGAGAAGCTTCTATAGCTGAACTCCGAGCCTCTGAGGACTGCAGGAATCTCCAGTAGTGAAGATTCCATGTGTCCACAGTAGTGATGGGGGCTGCTGGGGTCCTCTTGCTTATCTTTTCCCTGTAGGGCAAAGTCCCTCCTGGTTCGGAGCTGATCCTGAAGGGGAATGGAATGGTGAAGGCAACGTGCTTCCTCACTGTCTCTGTGAGGCCTTCTGGGTTTCTGTGCTCAACAGGATTTCTGCTGCTGCTTTGCTGTTCTCCAGTGCTCTCCTTTAGGTATTTTGGTTGAAATGTAGTTGTTTATTGATTATTTTAGGTTTTTTTCTTAGTGGGGAAAGAGTGGTAGGAACTTTTAGTTGGCATATTGCTGATGTCATTCCTTGGTAAATATTAATAAATATTAATATAAATATTAAAATACTCTCCAGAGTATTTTATTTATATAAATAATACAAATATTAATAAAATACTCTCCAGAAATTTGCATTCTCATGAGCATATCTCTCATGCTGCTTTTACTAACATTGGATATCATCATTTAAAGATGTTTACTTTTTGGATAGATATAATGCTTCTCAGGTTCATTTTAATTCATACAATAATAAGGTTAAACTTTTTAATGTATTTATTGGTAATATGTATATCTTCTTATATGAGTCACTAATTGACTGACTTTCTGGTTTTTCTATTGGGTGTTCATATGATTGAACAGCAGTCTGATGGAATAATTCTTAGGGAAAGAAATAATCTAAGATGGGAAGGAGATTGGTTTCTTGAACTGCGCTGGTTTCCTCAGATTTGGGTATTTTGCATATAGTTTCCCCAAATTTGAATATCTGCATATAGTTTGCACCTTAGGGCTCTCACACAAATAGCTGATGGGGCCCTGTGGATGGTTTTCTAATGCCTGAAATGGATCAATAATCATTTACTGAATGAAGAAATTCTCAGGAGGGAGCAGGTCAGTCTGGTGTCTCCCAAGTTTATTGTCTATGATAATAGCTAATATTTTATGTATTGACTTCTTAGTGTGCTCACTGAATTCTTTATGTACATTATCTTATTTAATTTTCTCCAAACTCAAAGAGATAGATGTATCCTTATCCTCAATTGATAGATGAGGAACTGAGGCTCAAAAAGCTAAATAACTTGCACGAGGTCTTCGAGCTAGTGAGTGGGGGAGCCAGTATTCAAACTCAGTTCACTCTGCCTTCAGCCCAAACTCTTAATCACATAGCAAGGCAGCAGTAGGCTAAACCAGAAGTGAATGCACACCATTTCCTGTGTGAGGCACTGTGGCATTTTGCCATGCTGTCTCCTTGAAGCTTCATGACCCAGGGAGAGGACGTTCAGAGAATCTACGGGATGGAGGCTGTCAGTTTTTGGAAATGGTACTTTGCAGGGGACTCAGATAATCCAGACTGTGAAGGGGAAATGCTTCGCTTGTTTAGGTGTTCTGCCAGGATAATTAATGGTCTCAGTGTTTAAAGCATTCTTTCTTGTCTTTCAGAGACTCTTGGGACTCTTCCAACCTTGATGACTGTGGTGCACACAGAATCGTACATTTTGGGGGTTTAGTGCAGCCAGGTTGGGGCAACCTCATAAAGTAAGTTGGAATGAGGGAAAGGATAATTCCCCCGGTGTCATGTACAAGAACTTCCACAGAAGCAATAGTCTCTTTGATTATTTTTTTTCCATAGCTAGTGAAAGGAATTCTATGTTAGAGTTAAGCATGTGGTTGAACTGCTATTGAAAATATGCTAAGCCACAGAAAATAACTTGGGTTAGATATGTAGGAACAGTCTGTCTGGTTTCTAAGCTCTTTGTAACAGCTAGTTTATCATTATACTGCATGGGGCGTATGTGTGTTTATGGCAGATCCGAAATATCTTTGTGCGGCTAATGAAGGGCAGTGTGTCAGAAAGGAAAAGCAGAGTGAACCGGGGACAATAATAAAGAGATTATTTTTGCTCCTAGCAATATACTGAAAGCAGCAAAGAATAAATCTTTCTTTGCAAATACATTTGGAATACTTTAAGCATGTTACTTGCATCTTTTAAATCCTTCTATAGAATCTACTTTTTAACCACCTAAAAATGCATTAGCTCTGCTTGAGGTCTGAATGTGGCAAAGATTTACTGTTAGTGCTTGAGTTGTTTTAGTCTCCTAATTGTCACCATATAAAAGCAACACTCTAAATTTGTTAAGGGATTATTAACTTGCCACTCTAATGAGCTTGGGAGATTATTTTCCAGGCAAACCTTTCATTTAACTTAAGTATACTTTCCAAAGACTATTTTTATGAATATACTTAATATGTCTTTGTCCCTTCTTAGATTTGTCCTAAGAAGTTTGCACTGTGCCCCTTTAACACTACTCTCCATTCTGTCCAGAGAGACCCTTAAAGTGCTTCTAACAACCATTTAATTGCTCCTCCTGGCTCACCACTTCACAGCCTCCCTGTCTTCCAGTTTCAGCTTTTCCTCACCCTGCTCTGTGTTTGTGCTCCATGAGTGTGACACAGAGGCCTGTCTGGTGAGCAGAGGCCCAGCTCTACACTGAGACAGATTTCTAGGAAGTTATTTTAGTAAATAGCTAACAGTTAATTGGGTGCTGACTATGTTCTAGACACTGGACTGAAACTTTATGTGGATTATCTCATTTAATCCTCACAATACCCCTATGAGATTGATATTGTTAATATTCATAGTCTATAGATAGGAACATTGAAGGTCAGAGAGGAGAAGTGACGTTGCCTAGATTCACTCATTAGAAGTGTTATTGGTTGGCCTAATGCTCACCCCAACCAGGATCTGAACCTCTTAAGCCTGACTGAGAGCTCTGCCCTCTGGGGGTGGAGTTGGGTGGGGAATCCGACAGGGCTTGTTGCCCTGAGGCAAACAGGATGGAAACCACAGGGATGGTTCTCCAGAGAGGAGCAAAGAGGTTTCCTCAATCCTAGGCCAGTATTCTACTCAGAAGATTCAGGATGTAGGATATAATGATGTGAGTGGGTGTTGCCACTCCTGGAGCTAAGAAGTCAGGAGAGAGACCAGTGTTCCCTCATCCCTTAAGTCCAGGGTAAGAATTGTGAGCACCCAAACCTCTGGGTTCAGAAAGCCCCTGACACTAGCATGTCACTGGCTATTGACTTTTGGAGTGCTTTTGAAGCAATTGGTTATTGCATTGGAGAAACATCAGGGACATAAAATTCTATCCTGGCGTTTCTACTTTCACTGTCTGGAGGGACATCTTTTTTGGTTATAGCTTTTCATGGGGAGTAATGAAGTGAGATAAATCTCATCATCCTTAAAACAATGGAGTCAGCACTTTGATAGGGCTTAATGTGTCCTCAGCCTCCATTTCGCAAAGGCATGTTTTTGTCCCTTCCCAAGTTGTGGGTTTTCTCTCCCAGAGATGGTTGAGGCCAAAGGCAAAAATGCCAGGAAAGGTGAAATGTAGGCTGACATTTTAGCTCACTTTCTTTTGGGCATATCTTCCCGAGTTTCCCTTTCACTGTCTGAAGTGCCTCTTATTAATCTTGGCCACATTTGGTATTGTATTATTATTTCCCCAAGTCACAAATTTGCCTCATACCAATGGACTAAACTTATGTTATTCCAAAGCTGACTGGTGGTTTCTTTTCCTTGAAAGAAAATGCAGGTGAAATATTTTAACTTGAGTTAAACATATAATATTATCCTTGCTTTTCTGTTTCCCAATCTTTGTATTCACCTGCCTTTTTCTTTTATAGCTTACCCAGTTTTCCTCCCTAGTAACTTTCCCCACCATGTCTGCTATTTTCATGGTTAACATAAATATAATGAGGATGATATTTAATCGAAATTGTATTGACTTGATTTGCTCTGGAGCTTCAAGCAGAGGGAGACAGGGAAACTGAAAAGTATGCCAAAAATGTAGATTTTAGAGACAGGATTCCTGAATCCCATCGAAATGCTAGCATTGTCTCATTCTGTGTGTGGAAGGCGGCCATTTCACGATTCTGTGCCTTAGTTTCCCAACCTGCAAAATAAGACCTTTCTTATTTCTTAGGGATGCTGTGAGGATAATGTGATAGCGTATTTGAAAGAGTTCTGAGCACTTAGCAGGAAAGATGTAATCTGTCTCTTATTATCTTGAGTTATAAAGGGGACTAGCATAAGGAATAATTTGGGACCACAGTGCCATAAAAATAATTGCATACACTCATTCAACCTGTCTGCTACTCTTCCTCATATATGCCTATTCTATTAGCATCTGTCCTGGAGCGGGTAGATAGGGTGGAAACACTCCTAGACTGGTTGGCATGGAAACTAACCCTAGAGCATGCTGGGAGCATGCAGGCAGTCCTTGGACCCAGCTGTGTGGCAGGTGTAGCAATACCCTTCCCCCACAAAAATCACTATGGGACTAAGGAATGTCTAATTTGATCAGAACTAGAATAGTAGAAATATAATTGAGTTGTAAATATGCAATTATTCCTTCCCTTCAAAAAAACCAAAAACAAAACAAAATAGCACAGCACTAGACCACCTTATGGCAAGGGAGGTTTTAAATTAGCGTTTCTTGGCACATCACGCTCTGCCTTATGAAATTATTCAATTAAAGAAAGACTGACTGGGGCCTATGTGATAGATGCTACTGTGATAGATGCTTTTAGGAATGTCTGCTTATCTTATACCAGCACCTTTTCTCTCGAAACTTCCTCTCTCCATATAGTACTGAATCCCAGGCAGCCATGTTTGTCCCAGGCCCACCCCAAGTGGATTAGAATTGAAACCCAGATTCAGAATGAACAATCATATTCTTTCTCCCTGGAATTTGGAATTGGAAATGATGGATTTTATTCAGTCTGGACTATTTGCCTATGTATGCCAGGCCCAGGAAGTGTGCCAAGGATTAGTCTGGTAGGTTTACTGTTAATCATGTGTGTACAAATTTATCTCCTCTACTAACTTGTGAATTTATGAGTAGCAAGACTTTAGTTTTATTCATCCAAATTCATCTGAACCCACCAGATCACTATCTTGACATTTTAAACAAGAACTCTGAGAGTTATGAACCATCTTGAGGTTTAATCATTTCTTGTGGAAAATTGGTGACTCCAGCTTATACATGAAAGTTGCAAGAGTTATAAAGAAGTGGGGTTTAAGTGAGGTTGGTGTTTAGTGATTATATTAGTCAGGATCCTGGCAGGGAACAGTTGGCACACTTATTGCATAATTTGAGAATTTAATCAAGGGACTATTTACAAAAAGCATAGTGGAGGGAAACCACAAGGGATAGTCTAATACCCTGTAGCTAGTGGGTTTCTGTTACCACTTCTATGCCTGAATGGGGAGGGTCACAATGTGCTTCTGGGAAACAGGAGAACACTAGAAAGCAAGAGGACAGGAGAGAACAAAAAGCACTAGAGCTCTGTGAGGATGGGACCACCCAACAGGAGCGTGAAACCAGCCCAGGGTAACTCCACAGGCAGGCAACTGGGGGGATAACATCTAGCCTGACCTCACTCCCTCATGTTCTTCTCCCCAGTTAATCTCCTTCTGTTATTCCCCATTGGTTGAACCCAACTGGAAGCCAGAGGATAAGGGACCTATTGATGCAATCCATGCAACTCAGCCTCCCGGGCAATAAAGCAGAGGGTAGAAGGGTGTGGGGTGGATCATAAGGAGCAAACGGAGAGCTGCAGCACAGTGACCTCCCTTTCCACCCATTCTAAGCCAGGTTCTCATCTCCTCCTAACATCGGCCAACACCTTTTCCCAGGTGTGATTGTGTGACTCCCCAGCTGTCTCCATTCTCATCCGGGTCTAATTTCTACCATCCCACACTTGCACCCTGAATCCCAGATACACTGAACTGCTTGCAGTTTGCCTTCAAGCCTCTTTATGTTTGTAAGTACCGTGTATTCTGCCAGGAATGACTTTTGCAGCCCTTGACTGCCTGTCAAACTTCTATTCAGCTTTTACAAACTATGGTTGCTTTTCTCTGCAGTTTTCTGGACCCATCCCAGTAGAGTCAGGCACTTTCCGTAATATGCTCCCAGACCATTCTCCACCTTCCTATGTTCACACATGTTGCAGAGCCGTGTTAACGCTGGTACCTGGGTCCTGGAAGGTTTCTGTGTCTGTTGCACTCCTTTTGGTGTCTGTAGCACTTAACAGAGTGCCTGGTGCAGTCAATGCTCAGTAAATGCTTGATAAATGAACAGTTTTTCTGCTTTCGATCATGCCCATCTTCCATCTGCCTTGCACATTTCCACATGCCTTCTGGATTAATCTTTCCAAACACAATCTCATTGTGATCCTCCCATTCCTAGACCTCTCCAGTGGCTTCCCACTGAGTGCAGAATGATGTGCAAGCTCTCCGATCCATCTACGGACCCCTTCACCTTGAGGCCTCTGCCTGTATTTCGCTTCATCCTCTACCATGCCTTCCCGGCTCCCTGTCTACATCTCCCATCCCCATTCCAAGTCCTGCGGAACTGCCGAGCGCTCCCTAGCAAGCCATACTTTCCCATAGTTTGTCACATTTGCATCTGTTCATCCTGTGCCTGGAATGCTGCCTCCTTTTTCCAATACTCCCCAACAAGTCATGCCTTCCCTCCCCACCCCAGCTCTTCTCCACCAGTAGAGTTGGCAAAGTTCTATTTTTTTGAAACTTAGCGTACATGACATTTTCTCTGTGGAAATTTCTTTGAAAGCTCTCCCTTGCAACTCAACAAAGTTAGCTACATTTTTACCTCTATGAAATTCCTTTCACATTGTGTGTTAAGATGATATGCTTACTTATGTGTCGCTATTGTCTTTCTTATTCCAGAATCTAACACAAAGCCAGGCACATACCATATGACTAACAATTGTGTCTTGAGTGAATATATGAACAAAGGAATAATTTGATCAAACCTGCGTCCCATGGCCCCTTGAACTATGCAGAGAACAACCGTCCCTCTTCTTCTGTTTATTTCTGTTCAACATGTGAGTTTCTGCTTGTCTGGGGCACACAGGTAGACCAAGCCATGTGGGACATGGCCAATAGGATGTAAGAAGAAATGCAGGAAACTTCAGGGCAATGTCCTTAAAGGAAAAGGAAGTGTGCTTCTTCACTCCTTTCTCCTTTCTGCTGGCTTTTCTGTGGATATGGGGGCTGCAGCTCAGATAGGCTTCTCGGAGCATGAGTTAGAAATCACATGCTGAGAATGCTAGAACAACAGCTGGGGGAGCCTGGCTCTCTGATGATGGTGAAGCTGACATATCAGCCATTGATGACCTACGCAGATTTTTAAATGAGAAAAAAATAAACCTCTACATTGTTACTTTGAGATTTCTGTCATTTGCAACCAGACCCAATCCCAATGAATATATCCACTAAATCATTTCTATTGGCTGAATCAAAGTCAAAAGTCATGAAAGTTGTCAAATTATGTCTTATTTTTTCCTACCTAACTATTCTTGCTTCAGTTTTCTTTCGTGACTTTTAAAATCAGCTTTCAGAAAGACTTATTAGCAGGCCTAAATTTAGATAAGCAAGGACATGACTCTTTCTCAGTAAACAGACTGATGCCTTATTCAATTTCAGAATTCCATCTTACTGTGACAGCTGACTTTCTGTTGACAGTGTCTATACCTCGGCATCACAAAAATACTCAACAGAGGTAGGTCTGCACTGCCAAAGACTGTTTCATTTTGCTCCCAGTGGAGGACGCTACCTTCATTGCCAGAGGTGGGACCAATTTACATCTGCATATTCATGTCGCTGGTACTTACTCCTTCAAGTCAGGGCCCACAGCTCCCCCTCCAGCACCTCTTCATCTGGCTCTTATGACTTATGCACCCAATGCATTGTAGCTTCTTTCTTGCTCTTCAGCATTACTTTAATTTTTTTGTCTTGTTCACTTCTTAACAGTCAGAGGATGAGCAGTAGTTCCAGAAAAGAGGATCATTATCCACCTCCATCTGGCAGAGTTCAGCTTACTCTGTCAATTGGGATTTCTGTATTAAAAAAGCTGAAGAGATTTTTTGATTAGATGGATTTTTCTGGGAGTTTTTCATGAGGAGTCAGCAGCCTGTGGTTATGTTCTGCACCTATTAAAAGATGGAGTTGTAAAACTGATGTGAATGTAATCTCTTTTCAGGTTTCCATGGCAACAGTGGCAGCAATTCAGTGAGTAGCTTTTCCATTCTTCCTTCAAGACTTACAGGCTATAAAATTGTTTCACAAAAAAAAAAAAAAAAAAGCAACAACAACAACCCTGTTCTTCCTTTAAAAAATGATATGTGCATTTAGATTCATTCTGATGAGACAGTTAGGAGGCCAGGAATATTCCCAAGATATGGGTGCACTGAGTAAGTGGTTTTGCTACTAACAAGCTGTGTGACTTTGGGCAAGTCAATTATACTCTGTAAGCCTCAATTTCCTCATCTATAAAATATGAACAAAAACAGCATCTGCACAATAAGGTGTGGAAGGACTGAATAAAAAAATATACATGAACTGTTTAGCACAACCTATAGCTTATGGTAACAATTAGTAATTATTCTGAATAAATATTTAGCCAGTTGGGATATCATGTTAGGTTGTAAGTCTTCAGTATGAACATAACAGATATGGTCCTTTCAATATAAGCAGGATCTGTAGACGTGTCCTTTCTGTCAATCAGGATATTAGCAATTTGTGTTTTCTCATTTTTTTCTTGCCAGGGATTTGTGTCTTTATATTTAAAGTACATAATTTATACTTGATCTGTATCTATGTATTTGGGTATGGTTTTTTTAATCCAGTAAGAAAAGCTCTGTCTTTAAATGGAGTGTTTACTCTATTTACATTTAATATAATCATTGATATGGTTAGGTATAAATCTACTTTTTTCTGTTCATTCTCTGTGTTCTTTCTTTATTCCTTCTTTCCTGCCTTATTTTAGCTTAGTAAGATATTATTTAGGAGAGGATTCTGGGAAGATGGTGGAGCAGGAAGCACAAGGAACCTGTCTCCTCACCTAGCTAACTAGTAGAATCTATCTGATGTACTTCTTGGAATTCTGGATTCTGTTAATATTGAAGGCTTACAACTTCCAGGGGAATGCTTGGAAGGTAAATTGAGGTTAATTTAAATCACTTTGAATTCTTGGTAGCGGCTTCCCCTACCCGTAGCCCTGTGGCAGGCAGTCATGCAGTTGTTTCTAAAGCAGGTTGTGTGCAGCTTCCAGGAGCTAGGGTGGGCAAAAAGAATCTTGTCCTTAAAATCAAAGGACACTAGACAGTAACTCATAGCTGTATAAAGAAATAAATATCTCAATCAGGGAAATACATGGGCAATCAGAGAAGCTAGTATTATCGTTACTTTGGGTTTTAACTCCAATTTTTGTCATCTACACAATTTCAGAGACTAAGACATTGAAAAGAATTAGTAGTTTATGGTTTGGGGCACACAATATATAAATATGTAATTGTGTGATATCCAACAACTGAAAGAGCTGTAAAATGGTAGAGTTTGTGTACGTTACTGAAGTTACACTAGTATAAATTCTAATTAGAGTGTTGTAACTTCAGGATGTTAAATGTAATCTCCATGGTAACCACAAAGAAAATAGCTATAGAATATACACAAAAGGAAATGAGAAAGAAATTTAAACATTTCACTAAAAAATCAACTAAACACAAAAGAATGCAGTAATGGAGGAAATGAGGGACAATAAATCTATAAGGCATATAGAAAACAAATAGCAAAATGACAAAAGCAATTCCCTCCTTATCAGTAATTATATGAAATGTAAATGGATTAAACTCTCTAATCAAAAGACAGAATGGATAAAAACACATGATCCAACTATATGCTGTCTATAAAAGACTCACTTCAGATATACATACAATGGAATATTATTCAGACTTAAAAAGGAAGAAAATGCTGACATATGCTACAACATAGATGAACTTTGAGATTATGCTAAATGCAATAAGCCAGCTCCAAAAAAAGATAAACACTATATTATTCTACTTATATGATGTACTTAGAGTATTCAAAATCATAGAGACAGGAAGTAAAATGGTGATGGCAGGGGCAGGAAGGAGAGGGAAATAGGAAGTTATTCTTCAGTGGGTATAGAATTTCAGTTTTATAAGATGAAAAGAGTTATAGACGTGGATGGTGGTGATGGTTGCACATTATGAATATATTTAACACTACTGAACTGTACACTTAAAAATGGTTAAAATGGTAAATTTTGTGTAGTATGTATTTTACCATAACAAAAATACTTGGGAAAAATTGTTTAATATTGCATTCTGTCTCCTCCTTTGGATTTTTAATTACAACTTTTTGTACTCCTATTTTTAAAATGGTTCTAAAGATTACAATATCCATCCTTTTTCCATGTACCTTGTCTCTCATCTTTGTGCTATTTATGTTGTGCATTTAACTTCGACATTTACATTATTGCAATGTAACAATGCAATGTAACAATGTTACATTGCTATCATTTAGCTGTAAATAATCAATGACCTTTTAAAGAATTTAATTAAAAAATGGTCTTTTACTTATCCACATAGTTTTTACTTTTTATATGCTTTATTCCCTTCTGTAAGTCTGGTATCATTTGCATTCACCCAGAATAACTTCTTTTAGCATTTTTTTATAGTGTGTGTCTTTCTCAGCTTTCATTTATCTGGAAATATCCCTATTTTGCCTTCATTTCTGAAGAATATATCCAATTCTCGCTTAATAGATTTTTCTTTAAACATATGAAAGTTTTTATTGTTTGAGCTTGTGTTGTTTCTAATGAGAAGTTAGTAGTCATTCTTAACATTGCTCTTCTGTATATAGTATGTTTTTTTCTCTGGCTGTTTTTATTTTGGGGCTTCAGCAGTTCAACTATAATGTGCCTTGTTTTGGTTTTCCTTCTTTTTATCTGCTTGGGGTTCACTAAGCTGATTAGGTCTGTTGGTTGATGTTTTTCCATTAAATTTGGAATATTTTTTATCAGTATTTGTTCAAATATTTTAATCTACCTTATTCACTCTGGCCTTTCCTTCTGAGGCTCCAAGTACACATGTGTTAGACTGCTTGATACTGGCCCATAAGTCACTGAGACTGTTCATTTCTTTTATCTTTATTCTCTTTGTGCTTCAGTTTGGATAAATTCTATTGACATGCCTTCTAGTTTACTGATACTTTTCTTGGTGATGGTCCAATATACTTTTAATCCCATCTAATAAATATTTTAGTCAGTTTTATAGAGATATAATTTACACATAATAAAATTAATCAATTCTAAGTATACAATTCTAAGAGTTTTGATAAATGTACACAGTTGTGTAGTCATCATCACAATGAGGACATAGAACATTTCTCTCACCCCAAAATGTTCTCTCATGGGTGTTTGCAGTTAGTTCCCTCCCATGACCCCCAGATCTGTCACTATTGTTTTTGCCTTTTTAGTAATGTCATATACAGTGAGCCTTTTATTTCCATGCATTTCTCACCTGCAGAGTTAACCAACCACAGATCAAAAATATTTTTTAAAAATAATAAAATAAAAATAGAACAATAAAAATAATACAAATAAAAACAACACAATATAACAACTGTTTACCTGGCATTTACATTGTATTAGGTATTATAAGTAATCTAGAGATGATTTATAGTATATGAGAGCATGTGCATAACTCATATGCAAATACTGTGCCATTTTATGTAAGAGACTTGAGCATCTGTGGATTTTGGTATCCTTGGGAGTCCTGGCACCAATTCCCCATGGATACTGAGTGATGACGATAAAGAGAATTGAGCAGAAAACAGTCTTTTATGTTTGGCTTCTTTCACTTGCTTTGCTTTATGCCTTGGGATTCGTCTATGTTCTGGCAAGCATCTGTTGTTAGTTTCATTACATTGCTGAGTAATATGTAGGTATATGTGTGTGCATATAGCACATATACATGTGTGTGAACACAGCAAACTTTATCCATTCACCAGTTGATGGATATTTGCTTTCCATTTTGGAGCTACTAGGAATAAAGCTACTACGAACAATCACATACAAGTCTTATGTGGACATATGCTTTAATTTTGGGGAAGTAAATACCTAGGAGTTGCATTGGTAGGTTTTATTGGCAAATTTATTTTAATTTTATAAGAAACTACAAATTGTTTTCCAAAGTTGCTGTACTTTTGCATTTCCAATGAAGGTTCTAGTTGCTCCACATCCTCAATATTTGATATTGTCAGTCTTTTTATCTTTTTATATCCATTATTGACTTTATTGTTTTTGTATCTTTGTTTTAGTTTTTAAGTAGTTGTTTTAATGTTTACAATATGCATCATTAACTTATCACTGTCTACCTTCAGATAACATACAGCTTTACATATAGTGTAAAAACTTTAGAACATGATGCTTTCTTTCCCCTTCCCATCTTTTGTTTCATTGTCATACTTTTTACTTCTTTTAAAAATTCCACAGTACAGTGTTATATTTGCTTTAAACAGTTAATTATGCTTTAAAGAGGTTAAAAATGAGGGAAAAGGCTCTTAAATTTGCCCACCCACATATTTAGCAGTAACAGTGGTTTTCAATCTTTTGTGTAGATCAAAATTCTCATCTCTCTGAAGAACTATCTTTAATATTTCTTATAGCACAGGTCTGCTGGTAATAATTCTCCCAGCTTTTGTTTGTCTGAAAAATTCTTTATTTTACCTTCCATTTGAAGATATTTTTACTGAATAAACAATTCTGACTTGGAAACTGTCTTTCCCCTGCCCTTTATCCCCGCCTGTTACTGTAAAGGTCTGTCTCTATTGTCTTCTGGCTTGCGATGTTTCTAAAGAGAAGTCCGTTGTCATTCTTGTCTTTGTTCCTCTAAACATATGTCTTTTTTCTCTGAGTTCTTATAAGATTTTATTTTTATAACTGATTTTCAGCAATTTGTTTATTATGTTTCTTGCTGTGGTATCCTTTATGTTTATTCTGCTTGGATTCTGTTGGCCTTTTTGAAACTATGGTTTTATAGTTCTTATCAAATATGGAACATTTTGGCAATAATATCTTCAAACATTTTTCTCTCCTGACCTCTCTATTCCTTCTGGGACTACAGTTACAAGCAGTTAGACACATAATATTGTTCCACAAGTCACACAGGCTCTATATTTTTTCATTCATTTTTCCTCTCTATGATTCATTTTGGGTACTTTCTATTGCTATATCTTCAGGTTCAGTGATCTTTCCTTCTGTATTAATCTGCTGTTGATCTCAACATGTTTTCCTCTATCTTCTTGAACACATATTTTAAACCGCTATTTGAATGTCCTTGTTTAATAGTTCCATCACGTGTACCATTTCTGGAACTGGTTTTATTGACTGACTTTTCTTTTGGTCATGCAACATCTTTTCTAACTTGTTTGCATGCCTGGTAATTTTGGATTTAATGTTGCATATTGTGAGTTTTAGGGTTTTGGTTACTAGATTTTGTTACTTTTCTTTAAATAGTGTTGAATTTTCTTCTGGTGTATACTTAAATTACTTGAAACCAGTTGGATGCTTTCAAGCTTTGCTTTTGAAAATTTTAGTATATGTTCAGAGCACCTTAATCTTGGGTTATTTTTGCCCCACTACTAAGGCTTCTGAAATGTCTCTCTGATGTCCACATGTCAGGAGGTCTTACCACTTTGTTTGGTAGAAACATTAACTATTTCCAGCCTTTGCAAGCTCTGGAAATTGTTCTGCCTACTTCTGTGAAGTGGTTCTTTCCCTAACCTGAGATAGTTTCCTTTCATAGTTAAGCCCATCAATATTCATCAAAAATCATAAGTGGATTCTTCTGCAGATTTCTGGATTTTTTTCCCTCTGTGTAGGTCCCTCCTGTCTTGTATTTTAATCCACAAATTCTAGCCATGTTGGTCTCTTGAAGTTCCAGTTTCTGCCTCCTCAATTTGGTGAGATTATTAGGCTCTCTCTGGGTGCTCCATCCCTGCACTGCATCCTGGAAATTGCTTCCAGGTTATAAGATGATGCAATTGTAGGGCTCACCTGGCTTGCCCTTTTCCCAGGGATTATAATCCTGTGTTACCTGTTGTCTGATTTCTGAAAATTATCATTTCATATATTTTGTTTGGTTTTCTAGTAGTTCCTGGCAGGAAGGTAAATCTTGTCCCTATTATTACCTCATGTCTAGAGAGTAGATGTCATCATCAGTTTTCTAATATCTTTTAAAACTTTGAGCCATTCTGTTGGGTATGTAGTAGTATTTCATTGTGGTTTTAATTTGTATTTCCCTGTTGACTAATAATGTTGGGCATCTTCTCATACGCTTATTTGTCATTCTTATATCTTCTTTGCTAAAGTGTGCCTTCAAAGCTTTCATCTATTTTTTAAATTTTTGAATTGTAAGATTTTTTTTATATATTCTAACTAGAAGGCCTTTATCAGAAATATATTTTGCAATTTTTTTTCTCCCAGTGTTTGGTGTGATTTTTAACTTTTTTAGAAGTGATTTTCAAAGAGCAATGTATTTAAAATTGGATAGAATTTAACATATCAATTTTTTTATTTTATAACAGATTTATGCTTTTGTCTTTTATCTAAGAATGCTTTGCTTAAATCAAGGTCAAAGAATTTTTCTCCTAGGTTTTCTTCTAGACACTTTGGAGATTAGCTTCTACATTTACATCTGTGATTCATTTAAAGTTAATTTTTGTGTATCGTGTGAAATAAGCATCAAAGTTTATTTTTCCCATAGGGGTATCCGTTGTGCCAGTCAACTGTTTAGAAGACTATCCTTACTCTATTGAATTATTTTGGCAACTTGTCAAAAGTCAGAAATCTCATTCTGACTCTTCACTCTCTCATGTCTGTCTGTCTTTCTCTTTTTCTCACTGGCCCTTGCTTCTCTCCATCCATCTATCCATCTCTCCACTCATCTATTCACCACTCACCCATCCATCCACTTACCTACCTATCCTATCTCTCAGTCTAGAAAAAGTTTAAGTCTTCATATCACAATGCTCAGCTTTCAAAGACAGAAAATTCTTAACCCCGTTATATTTCCATAACAAGTAGAGGGGATATAAATGTAACTTCTGACATGGATCATGTGTTGAAATAAATTCCAAAGAATTTTACCAGGGTGGTTGCTTAAGCCCCCAAACAATAGTTTCTTCAACAAGATTTATCAAGCAACTTAAAAAAAAATTAAAATATCAGACTGTCACTTAAAAAGCAAGCAGATGGAAGTCAAGACTACATTTATTCAATGCAAAATAATGCCAATTGAATGTAGAGTTGTGGAGTAATCTGGGATGAGAAAGTCCATATGAAACCGATATAGTTTTGTAATTACCTTTTTGAAAAAGCATTCCTTCTGAAACAGTTTGAAAAATTGCTGTGAAAATCCTTTTGACAATTTGAAGAATCATTATTAGAAAAAAATGTTGTTCTATTTCACTAGCATTCATTTTTCTTGGGTGCTTTATTGCCCTTAATTGCAGTATTAAACAGTACCAACTTTAAATATCAAAAGGGGGAAGAGGAAAGGAGCCATCTGGAGTTTATTTCTCTTGGAGGCAAGATTTCTAATTGCACTTGGTTGCACTCTTGCTAACTCTATTGCTCATTCAAAGATTTTCTATTTATACAGTAATCGTAATGTTAGAATATTGTGTCTAGCCTTTTATTTGAAGAGGGCTTTATCATTTGAAAAAAACACTTCCATACCCGTTACCTTATTTGATCCTCATAACATTCATCCATTCATTAGACAAATGCTGAGTGCCTTTACTATGCTGGGCACTGAAAATACAATGGTGAAAAACATGATTTTGATGGTGTTTGCTAAGTTTATATCTCCAGCCAGTATATCTTCCCGTGAACTTCAATATATCTAACATATTCAACATTTCCACTTGAATTTCTAATATGTATCTCAAAATTAATTGGTACATCTAAAACCAAACTCCTTATCCCTGCCTCCACCCTTGTTTTTCCCCAGGCTTCCCATCTCTGCTCTAGATCTTCAGGCTGAAACCTGGGAGGCATCCCTAATTCCTCTCTTTCCTCCCCACCCCACATTCAACATATCAGGATATCCTGTAGCCTCTACCTTCAAAATATACCTGGAATCGAAGCTCTTCACCCACTGTTACTGTTACCACCCCACCCAAATCACTTTTGCTTCTTATCTGGCTCATTGCTGTCACCGCCACAGGTCACACTGCTTCCAGCAAAGCCTTCCTTCAATGTGTTCTCCACACAGCAGCCACAGTGGGCCTCATCAAACTGAAGTAACTCCTCCTCTCAAGCCAGCCAGTCTTCCCATCTCACTCGGAATAGAACCAAAGCTTGTGCCATGAATTATATTTTCTTCCCTCTCCGTCTCCTCCCACTGTGCTCCTTCCTTGCTGGACTCCAGCCACACTGCCAGTGGAGCAAACAAACAAAGGCCTTTGCCCTTGGCACTCCCACTTTCTGGAATACCCCAGCTCCAGCTGCAAGCAGGTCTCACTCCTTCACTTTCTTCCAGTCTCATTAAAATGTTACCTATTCAGAGAGACCATCCCTGGCCACCTGGTATAAATGCCACCCTCCTGATGTCCTGTTTTATCCCCTTGGCTGCCTTATCCTTCTTCACAGCACCTATTACCACTGGACATGTTACAAAGTGATTTGCTTATTCCTTTAAGGCCTGACTTCTCTATCTGAAAACAAGGCCTTGGTCTCCTTACTTTAACTTCCTGATGCATTCCTAGTACACCGGACAGTGTCTGGCACCTAGAAGCCACTAAACAATGTTTGTTAAATGAATCCATAAAGAAATAAAAGGTCCTTACCTTCATAATCCTTATACTGTAATTGGAGACAGGGAACAGACAAAAAAAAGCACAGTTTGGGGAAGGAGTTGGAAACTTGGCGATGTGATCCAGAGCAGCTGTGTTGGAGGGAGACGCTTTAGATAGGATGCCTCTCATTTAAAACAGGACCTGAGTAACAGGAAGAAGCCAGTCTTGCAGCAGAATCATTATTTTTTTATTTTATGGATCAGAAAACTGAGGTTAAGAGAGGCTGTGGGCCTTTTTGCACCTGTAGAGTAATAGAAATGAATTTAAAATCTCCAAACTCTGACCAGTATTTGTTGTTCTTCATGTTGAATGTCAAAGCCTTTCACAATTAAAAGGACTAAAATGCAACATTTATAAAAAACAAAACCAAAAAACAATCCAGCCTATCTCTTTGCTAACTTTAGGGCAAGAATCTCCACCCTGTCTAGGCAGATTGGCAGCTGGCCACATGGAGACAGTTGGAAAATATATTTAGTTTCTCCTGTTTCATTTTATATTCAACCTCTGCTTTTAAGACTGGTGAGTATTGAGCTCAGCTCTAGAAAAAAATAAAGTCCCTGATTGTTCTCACTCAGACAGCCACTTCTTAAAAGTCATTTCTCTTAATTCCACAAAATAGTCCCAGAGGAGTGACCTCCTTCAGTTGCACAGTGCTGAACTTGTCCTGGTGTTTCTGGAAGGCTGCTCCGCGATTCTTTTTCTAATGGTCAAGTCATGCTGGTTGCTTTCTAGTCCTCAGACCTCTCTCAAGCTTTTTTTTTCAAACAGAGAGCAATGCGAGACTCAGTCCTCCCTGGTTTCATTCCTGTTTCCTGTAGCAAATGGTAATCCTGCCTTGAGACACTGTGGCTCCCCTCTGTAAATAACCCAGGAGCCTTTGGTAAAGCATGATTGATAACATCATTGGAAAAAAGTAAAAGAAAAATTGACTGAGATGACCCATTCTGGTACTGGCTTGAGGCCTAGTTGGGAATGTACTCAACAGCACAAAACTTTGAAAAGCAGAAGCAAAATTCAAACGTTTGCTGACCTTAATGCTTAGTAATTTGCCACCTCACTACCTCATGCTGTCTTGCTCAAGTTTTCATTTTTATATACATGACTTAGCTAATTTCTAGGCCTGTCTCCAATGATGCAATGTAGAAAGAGGTTGGGAGAGATTCAGGCAAGGAACGCACAATTCCTAGCATGAGAAATGAGTTTCAAATGAATGCAGGGAAAAGGACTTCTTTTTTCTTTCCCTTTTTAATTCTGGGTTTGTGTTTGGTTGGTTGGTTGGTTTTGGTTCAAAGAATAGAAAGGTCGATGGTTGGTTGGAGCAATGTTTTAATTAGGGTTCTCTAGAGAGACAGAAATGATAGAATATAGAGAGAGAAGGAGCAATGAGAAGGGATTTATTAGGGGAATTGGCTCACTCGATTAAAGAGGCTGAAAAGTCCCAGGAAAAGTTGTTCACAAGCTGAAGAACCAGGGATGCTGTTTGCATGGCTCAATTCAAGTCCAAAGGCCTGAGAACCCAGGGGGCCCTGGCGAGATATCTGGAGTCCAAAGGCTTGAGAGCCTCAAGTTCTGACGTCCAAGGGCAGGAGAGAAGGGCATTCCAGCTCCATAAGAGACAGATTAAGAGACTCTGATTTAAAGAGTCTTATTATGACTAGTTTGAGACAGTATTAAAGAAGAAAAAGAGATTAATAAGGGATCTTCCCTGTGAGAAACAGAGACAGATGTATTAGAGTCATAGGAACAGGCCGGGTGTGGTGGCTCATGCCTGTAATCCTAGCCCTCTGGGAGGCCGAGGTGGGAGGATTCCTCGAGGTCAGGAGTTCGAGACCAGCCTGAACAAGAGTGAGACCCCGTCTCTACTAAAAATAGAAAGAAATTATCTGGACAACTAAAAACATGTATAGAAAAAATTAGCCAGGCATGGTGGTGCATGCCTGTAGTCCCAGCTACTTGGAAGGCTGAGGCAGAAGGATTGCTTAAACTATTATTTAAAAAAAAAAAAAATTGAAAAAAAAAAAGAATCATAGGAACAGGAAATGGTTA
>RJWJ010012759.1:0-41308 GCA_004363605.1 Indri indri
GGACGAGGACCTGAGAGTGGCAATTAAATTGATCCAATGTCTAGATGGGCTGGGGCCACTGAATAAAGGACCCGAAGGGAAAAACCACACCATGCTGAGACTGGATGTGCCCTGTGATGTCTGTAAGTCCAACCTGCTCTTTTAATGCACAGGGAAATTGAGGTCCAGAGAGGGAAGGGACTTACCCAAGATCACACAGCAAGGTTATGGCAGAGCTCACAGCTTTAGCTTCTTGACTTCCGATGAGGGCAGAGAAACACCGAGCAAAAGTCCATTAGGGCTGGAAAGTTCTGGAACTAGGAGTGGGTCAACCTGGTTGAAGCTCTTCTCCCACCCTGGGCCTCCTCCTTGGGACTCTTGGAGCTTCTCAGGGAGCTGGTTCCAGCGGGGCCTCTCTGAGATATTCATTCACCAAACATGTACTGAGCGCGTGCTACGTTCTCACAACAGTGAGAAAATCAGAAGCAGTGCCTGTCCTCCCCGGCCTCACAATCGGTGCTTAAGACTGCAGGAGCGGAGTCGGTTGGCAGGGGCCGGCCTGGGGGCCCCGCGCTTGCTGCTCTTAAACGCACCGTGAGCAGCGGAGGCAAGGACGTGCAGACAGACCCACAGGCACAGCAGCCGCACGTTCACTCGCGGTGACACGGATACTGTACACACAGACACAAACGCATAGACACATGGATAGGTGTGTCCACATCAGACACACACACACACACATCACACACAGACACGGGCATGTATGTACACACGTGTGCATATACACGTGCACATGCGCACGCACACAGAACCTTCCTACATTCTCCCCGTACGCTAACTGCAGTCTTAGCAACACTGGAGATGGCGTCTACGCATTCTCCTGGAAATGCAGGCTTCCTGAACACCATCCGACCCACGGCCAGAGGCGGCCGAGTCCCCCTCCCGCATCCCCTGCCTCTACGGTTTGCTGAGAAGAGGCCAGACCGGGGATACGAGCCACTCCTGCCTGATTCATTCCCTCTCTGGGGCCGCAGAGCTTCCTCCTTCCTGCTTTGAGCAGCCTCCCGGGCTCGCACCTTGAGGTCTGCCCCTGACTCATCCTGCCTCAGCACGGCACAGAGGCCTGTGGTTTGCACAAGTCGGGGCACAGCCTGAGGTGGGGATGGGGTGATTTTTGGGGTGGGAAGGGGAGGTCACTATCAGGTAATCAGGTAAAGGCCCAGATGGAGGGGTGGGCGTGGGCTGTGTGTCTGCTCAGGGGCACAAGGAATATGTGTCAGTCAGCCCCGTTGGAAAGCCAGCTTGCAGAGGCAGAGAGGGGCACCCAGCGGAAACCCCAGGGCTGTCTGCAGTTAGGATTCCCCACACTCTGGAGCTGCTGGGCCTGCCCGGCCCCTCCTCCGGCTGCACTGTCCCTGTGCAGTGAGGAGTCTGTGGGGCCGGGGGGATGGTTACCCCGAGCCTGTGACCCTCACTTCCAGATCACATTCTGGGCACCCAAGATCTCAATTTCCAGCTCGATGGCCCACAGCTAGCTTCCTAGGCCTCTGCCAGGGGTCTTTCCTCCTGAGGCAGGAACTTCCTTGCCTTGTCCACAGTCGTATCCCTGGCATGTGCGGCAGTGCCCGGCACCCTGCGAGAATTAATAACTCCTCGTCTACTGGTTCCTCTCTGCACACACGCACACACACACATGCACAGACCCTTACTAACCTGTTTTTATCCTCAGTGCCTGACAGTGCCTGGCACAAGGTAAAATTCTCAATTAGCATCGCTGAATGAATGAATGAATGAATACGTGACTCTCCTCTACTGGAGTTGAAGCTCTGGGAGAGCCGGGGTCATGTTTTAAATGATGTTTTCCATCTCCTCGTGAAAATGGGATCAAGTGAGGCCCCGAGAGAAATGTCCCTGTTATGGGAGAGATCTCCTTACGTCCACTGGGCAGCTAGAGCAGGGCCCCTGCGTCCTCACATTTCAGCTGTCTACAGCCTGCCTCACTCTCCCACCTGGCCCCAACCTTTCTTCTAGTCTTAATTTCTATAACTTCCCCTCAATCTTGGGTGTCACAACTCCCGTGGTTCCCTGAAGCCACCCCCTTTCCTCCCTTGTCCAACAGCCCCATGGAGAACCTCATGGAATGAGGGCAAGAGGCGATGTACCAGTTCAGTGGACCAGGAGGATGTGTCATTGAAACAGCGGCATTTGAGCCCAGCGTTAAAGGGCAAGTGTTATTCAGCCGGGCTGAGACCGTGGGGGTGGAAGAGCAAAGAGCAAGGGAGGAGAGGCGTTTAGGGCAGACAGGAGCATCAGCAAAACCTCCAAGGGGAACCGGCTGAAATTCTAGCATGGCGGCCACTTCCCCTGTGACCATCGGGGTCCAGCATTATTCGCGTAGCTGGCGGATTGGTGGGGGCTGGAAGAGAATCCTGACCTTGCATCGTTTTAGAGAAAGGAAGTAGTGGTATCATCAGCAGTAAAAGCACTGAGACGTGGCCTTTCCTACTACAGAGACCCACTGTGCAACCTTACTCGGGACCTCGCCTTTCCTGGGCCTCCTAATCTACAAAATGAGTGTTTTGGATAAGTCGATCCCTCCAACTCTTTCCAGCTCTGAAGCCCTGTGACCAAAACTAAAGTTTCCCTTTGGCTTCTCGCTCTGCATTTGGGCCAGCCCCAGGACTTGTGACCAGATATGAGGTCAGTCTTGCAGATTTCAAGACAAACGAGGGCTCTGTCTGTGCTGCTGGTGCCTGTTTCCTGTGCCCGGGGCTTTGTCCTTGTGCTTGGTATGTCCGGCTGTCACCGTGTCCATGGTGTCACCTGCCCCTACCAGCCTTTCATCCTCTGAGCTCCTGGAGCATCCCCAGAGCTTGGCCAGGGGGAAGCTGGCATGGCAGGTCAGGGAGGGAGGTGGATGAGGGGGCTCGTGGGGGGGCTGGCAGTGCACTGCGGACACCCTGATGACACTTGGCTCCACGGCCCGCTGAGTCTTCCTTTCCTATACCCACATATATTTCTGGCAGCCAGTAGATTTGGAATGAGTCAGACCTGGCTTCGGATTCCCTCCTTGCCACTTAGTAGCTGTAGGCATTTGGCCTAGTTATTTTACTTTTCTGAATCTCAGCTTCTCCATCTATTAAATTGGGATGAGAATAACTATTCATTTGTTCATTGGCTCAATTTGCTCATCAACTCATCCATATATGCAAGTGTTTATTGAATACCTACTATGTGGCCACACAGTGTAAGGAATTCAGTGGTCAACAAGCTGACATCACAGCCCTCATGACACGGTGTGACAGGAGCGTTTAGCTACTGACCACCCGTGGCCATTGAGCATGTGAAATCTGGCTACTTAGACTGAGGGACTAAATTTTAAATTTCACTTAATTTTAATTAATCTAAATTTACATTTAAAAACTGATGCTTGGTTCACTTTCAAGTATGCTTAAAATAACTTGGAAACCTGAAGCTACTCTTTTCAACTGTAAATTTTATGAAATCTAAATATAGATCAAATATTGCCGATGAAAATTTAGCATTTGAGTTAAGTTGAGCTAGGAGTATAAAAAAAAAATACTAGATTTTAAAGACATAGTAAGGAGAAAGAATGAAAAATATTTTACTAATAAGAATTTAAATATTGATTACATGTTGAAATGATAACATTGTGGATATATTGAGTTAAATAACCATATATTACCAATGAATTTTACCTGGGTTTTTTTTTTTTTTTTTTTTTTTGCTTTTTTAATGTGACTCTTGGGAATTTAAAATCACGCATGTGGCTCACATGATATTTCCATTGGACAGTGCTGTGTTAGGCAGTTAAATAAGCAATTACGATGTACGCTCATGAGATTGTGCTGAGTGTTAAATGAGATACTGCAGGTAAAGTGCTTAGTTCAGGATAAGTACTCAGTCAATGTTAGCTACAGCTAAGCACCAGGCATTGTGCTTGCCCCAAATTGCTCCTTTCTCTGCCCTGTCTCGGGGCTGAGCTCCAGCTCCCATTGCTGAGGGCGACTTCTTTCCCAGGAGTCTCCTGGTCTTTCATGCAAACAGGGTCTTCCCTGTCCCACCCCACTGTCCTTCAGACACCCTGAGGTGTGTCTGTTGCAGCGTGGGCCCACTTGACACCATCTCTGCCTTCCTCCTCAGCTGTGCACCTCTCTGCTCCCCTCAAAATCTGGCCCATTCTCCAGGCCTTTCTAAGGTTACTTTTGGATTTCATAGATTGGCAAGATTTCCCACCCACAATTTTGGGAGGCCCATTTTTTTTTTTTCCAAGCAAGGTCATTTAAAAAAAAAAAAATCTCATTACTATCTCTTATTGCCTTATTTTAGAAGAGAGGAAGCACTTTAAAAAGTAGGACCTTTTTTTTTGTTTGTTTTTTGCAGAATTTGACAAACTAATTTTAAAATTCATATGGAAATGCGAGGGACTCAGAAAACCCAAAACAATCTTGAAAAAGAAGAGTAAAGTTGGAGGACACACACTTCCCTATTTCAAAACTTACCACAGAGCCATAGTCATTTAGACACGGTGATACTGATATAACGATAGGCATATGGGTCAATGGAGTAAAGTTGAGGGTTCAGAGATAAACCCTTTTTTTGTTATGTTTTGTTTAGGACAGAGTCTCGCTCTGTTGCCCAGGCTAGAGTGCCCTGGCGTCATCATAGCTCACAGCAGCCTCAAACTCCTGGGTTCAAGCGATCCTTCTGCCTCAGCCTCCTGAGTAGCTGGGACTACAGACATGTGCCAAGACGCCTGGCTAATTGTTCTATTTTTATAGACAAAGGGTCTCGCTCTTGCTCAGGCTGGTCTTGAACTCCTGACCTGAGGCTATCCTTTCGCCTCAGCCTTCCAGAGTGCTAGGATTACAGATGTGAGCCACCACGCCCGGCTCAAAAAGCGTTTTTTAATCTAACTAGCTTGCCCCTGTGTTCCTCATTTCCCAAAAACTAGTGAAGCTTCTTTCCTGGCCAGCATCACCCCGGGGTAGCTGGGTGCTGCCCACTCACAGCATCATCCCTCCCTTCGAGAAGGAGGCTGCCAGGGCTCGACAGTCTTTAGGGATCATGTACTCCAGACCTTCCCAACACATTTTAGGAGAGGAATCTGTCTTCCACGAATTTAAAATGCTAGTAACCATAATCATGGTAGTAGCTAACGATCGTGACCCTTTGCGTAAGTACTATGCCGAGTGCCTCCTGTGCCCCACCTTCTCTAGCAACTCTCGAGGCACTCTAGGCCGGTGTTGGTCTGTAGAACCATCCAGAGACCGTCAGTTTAATATAAAACACTGGTACTTTTAACAAAGGATGGTTAAAAGTGGAGATTCAGAGCCAGACTGCAAGCGTTTGCATCCCAGTTCTGACTTTGGACAAGTTATTTATCAACTCAGAGCCTCAGTTTCCCCATATGTAACGCAATACCAGGGCGGGTTATTGCGGAACCTCATCACACGCACGTGACCCACCCAGCCACGTGTGCGGGCTCGGTGTTTATTGTCCTTATCGTACACACATCACCTCCTTGCAAGGAAGCTCAGAGGGTGAAACAGATTCAAGCAGGGCCCTTCTGGTTGAAAAGAGTTGGGGCCCCAGCTCTATCTGTCCTGTCTACCTTTGGCTGCCCCTTCCTGCAAGGCAGCCCCTAAAAGCCCCTCTTTGGGACTCGAGGGCTCCTTGAAGCATCCTTTGAAGCTCCTGTTCTTAGCCCATTCTCCCTCATTCATTGCAGAAAGAGGGAAAGATACAGCTCAAGGTCATAGTCCCTCAGGGGCAGAGACAGGACTAGAACGCCGGTTCCCTGGCTCCTGACTCGGCTGCCTCTGCCACAGTTGGGGTGCCCAGGTCTCCCTGCTGCCTCAGAGGAGGCCGTGCTGCCGCCAGAACTCCCAGGTTGTGCTCCCTCCCTGCTGTCTCAGGGATAATCCTTTAATGAATTAAGTGGAGCAATTACGGGGGTTAGGGGAGGCTTTGTTACTTCTTGGTAAGCAACCCGCATCTTGCGGAGTCTCATTTACTGTCGATGTTGTGCTTAGAGATAATAAACCCTGTTGCTTTCCACATCTTCACCAGAATTTCCTCCCCTCCCCTCTCCCCTTCAAGTCAACAGCCCTGCCAGGCAGTGGGGAAGAAGTGCGAACAAGGCCGGAGCTCGCCTCCTCGCCTCCCCTCTGGAGCTTCCCTTAGCGCAGCAGAGAGATGCTGAACAGGCAAAAACCCAGGCAAAACCCAGAAAGATAAACAACATCAAGCTCTCTCTCTCTTCCAGTTTGCAAAGCTCTTTGTTCAGGGTGGAGTAAGGGGTCAGGGCTGGAGGCCGTAAGAATGAGGCTCTTCCTTCTGTCTGGAATGTTTCCTTGCTGACCTGCGTGGCTGGCTCCTTATCCACCAGGGTCACCTGCTCAGAGTGGCCTTCCCTGACCACCACGCTAGAGCAGGCTCCACGCCACGAGAGCCCTTTCTCTGCTTTCCTTTCTGTAGAACACATGACCCTCTAGAATCATCTGATGGATGTATTTGCTGACATGTTTATTTTCTGTCCCCCAAACCCCCCACCCAGCAGAAGCTCTGGTAGCAGGAAGTGTGTCTGTCTTGCTCACGATTGCATGGCTCGCACCAGAGCAGGGCTTGGCATTGGCTAGGCCCGGATGATATTTGTCGAACGAGTGAGTGAAGGAAGGAATGGGAAGGTAAAGGTCAAAGAAACAGGAGTTGGGAAAGGATTCTAGTTCCAGCTCTGTCGCTAACTTGCAGTGTGAGCTTGGGCAAGTTTCTTACCCTCTTTGGTCAGCCTCATTTTCTCTTTTTCAGTTGTAAAATTAAAGAATTAGGGTTAGTGTCTCTTTCAGCTATGTACTCGATCTCCCTATAATGACTCTCACACTAAAATATAATTCTCTCTTTAGACATCTGTCTTACCCATTAAGCTGTACGTTCCTTGCAGGTAGAGACCACGTCTCAATCCCCCGCCCAGCCTGGCACAGTGCGGGACAGAGGGAGCTAAGGGTGTCGGACACGTGAGTGAATGAATGAAGGGCTCTCTGAAGTTCCTTCCAAGCCTAGCGATTTAGGGTTCTGGGGTTCTTGTAAGTGGGGACCATTAAAAGAGGAAGCAAGTATCCAAGTCTTTGCTTCCTTTGGCATTTCATCTTGGACACCCTCATCTAAATTTTCCCATATCCATTTCCAGACTTCAGGCTGTTTCTGCTACCCTGACCTCCTGCCCCCAACCTCCAAGGCAGAGAACACTCTGCCCCACTACAGGTGACACCACTGGGGGTGCGGTACAAGGTGGCCTATGACACAATCTCATTAAAGAGCAAAAGACAGGGCAAATTATTACATTCTCCAAAGTGTACAAAGGTAATATAACCACAGTCCCATGGAATAAGGGGCGGGGGAACTAGAGCAGAGGCCAGCTCGCTCTTTCTGGAAAGAGGCAGATAGGAAATATTTTAGGCTTGACTGTCTGTGTCGCGGCTCCTCCATCCAACGCAGCCGTTGTGGCGTGGAAGCAGCTGTAGGCAATAAATACATACGTGAATGCGAGTGACTGTGTGCCAATAAAGCTTTATTTATGGACACCGAAATGTGAGTTTCATGTCATTTTCATGTAGCACAAAATATTAGACTTAATTTATTTTTCAACCATTGAAAAATCTAAACCCCATTTTTAGCTCACAGTTCTGTACACTAACAGGTGGCAGGCTGATGTGGCTCGTGGGCCATAGTTTGCTGACCCCTAAGGTAGAGGGCAAAGAATGGGTCAGAAGGCCTCCCTGGGAGGCTTTCTGGAGGAGGAACATAGAGACCAGGGAAGGATTTGGATGGGGAGCAGTGGAGGTTTGAGTCAGAGGTGAGCTAGTGGGGTCACACACTCAGCCACCACCAGCGGCCAGGCAGGCAAGGGAACAAGAGAGGCCGCTGGGTGAGAATCTGAGCACTCGTGTTCTGTCTAAAATCAGCAGCATCTGAGCTCCCACTCTTTGCTGCCAACATGCCCATTTTACAGATCATCCAACATTTCAAGAGAAGCCCAGATTTTTCTGCGAAAATGCCCAAATTTTAAATGTTGGCAATGAGTGAAATTCTTTAAAAATTAAAAAAACATAGAGCAGGTCAAATAGACCATGAGGATGGCTGATTATGGCTCACAGACCACTAGTTTGTGACTCCTGGCTTTAGATGTTTATGGAGATTGTTCAAACTGGAGTGACGGGGAAACTTCTCAAACTAGGGAGAGTGCCTGCATGGAGAGGCGAAGGCTCGGGGGAGGGATGTGGGGACCGCAATTCACTGGACAAACAAGACCTACAGTCCAGGAGGGTCCATTTTACTTAAACATTTTAGAGAAAATCATTATTAAACACAACCATGTTTGGATGGACTGCAAAAATTACATATTTCTTCTTTTAAAAAACTGTGGTATGACACACAGTAAAGCTCACTAATCTTAGTAATACAGTTCAATGAATTTTGACATACATTTGCATCCAGGCCCCTTCCAACCGATACAGGCCTCCACCTCCCAAGGTAACCACTATTCTGTCTGCTGTCATCTGAATCAGTTTGTCCTTTTTCTTTGTTTTTGAGATAGGGTCTCCCTCTGTTGCCTGGGCTAGAGTGCAGTGACGTCATCATAGCTCACAGCAACCTCAAACTCCTGAGCTCAAGCTATCCTCCTGCCTCAGCTTCCCAAGTAGCTGGGACTACAGGCATGTGCCACCATGCCTGGCTAATTTTTCTATTTTTTGTAGAGATGAGGTCTTGCTCTTGCTCAGGCTGGTCTTGAACTCCCGGCCTCAAGTGATCCTCCTGCCTTGGCCTCCCAGAGTGCTAGGATTACAGGCATGAGATACCACACCCGGCATCTGTTCTTCAACTTCACATTCATGGAATCATATAGCATATGCTGTTTTGGGTCTGGCTTCCTTTTCTCTACATTTTGTCTGAGACTCACCCATGCGTTATGTATAGCAGTGGTTTGCTATTTTTCAAGATCCTGTAGTATTGCTCAGTTTATGTCCTCTGCTGTTAATGGACATTCAGCTTGTGTCCAGTTCTTGGATTTTATGAATAACATCGCCATGAGCATCCCTGTGCGTGTCTGTTCTGTGGACATGCGCACTCTTTTCCCTTGAGTATATACACCCAGGGGTGGACTTACTGGCTGCATGGCCTATGTGTATTTCAAAGGAATGTCGTGGCTGCTATGTGAGTGGTTTCAGGCTCGGCTCCCAGTTCCCACAGGCCCAAGTGTGCTCTGCTTTGCAGTTAGGTGCCCTCGGTGGAAAATTTGAGAACAAGGATACAAGGGCAGGAGCATAGAATGAGGGGCCAGAAGACGGAGATCAACATACAGCACTGCTATTAACACTGTTTTGTAAATAAACATGCTGAGGTTCAGAGAAGCAAGCTGATTTGTCCAAATCAAGTAACTATTAAGAAGAACCCTGGATGTAAATCTAGATTCACCCAACTCTAGAGTCATGTTATTAGTTGCTCTGCTGTAAAGCCTCAGGGAAGAGGCAGCTGTATTTTCACCTGCCCAGCATCCACCCGCCTCCTTCTGCTAACATCCCTCAGTTGTCTCCTTCTGCTAACAGCCCCAGACGGCATCCCGCTGCCATCTGATGCAGTCTCAGTGGGCTGTCACTTCAGGTGCTTTCCAAGGTTGGACCAGGACTACGGTGGGGTGAGAAAGGTGTCTAAGGTACCACGGGAGCACAATTGAAGGAGGGGCCCACTCTCAGGGTCAGCCACATCCTGCTCCCAGCCCTGCATGGGGCCCGCCCAAGCCCCCTTGAAGCAATCTGGATCTTGGGGGGCCCAGCTCCCGGAAAGGCAGTGTGGCTTTCTGGTGGTAACAGCCTGAGCAATTGCACACTTGTTCCCGGTTCTTCTCTGCGAACCCTGTGCTCGATCTCATTCTCTGTGTCACCTGTAGCCCTGCATTAAATCCCCCTCTTGCTTAGGGCAGGTAGGGTTTGTTTCTGTGGCTTTTGGAGAAACTAACACAGTATATGCTCTGGAGCATGTTGTCAATGTTTCCAAGTCTCATTATCTCCATCTGGGAAATGGGGGTCCTATGCTTGGCGGCAGACACAGCAAGTCCCTGGGTAAGGGGTCCTCTAGACCTCGCTTCCTAACCTTGGCTCCACACTGGCATCACCTGGGGAGTTTTAACAATCTGATGCCCGGGCTTGCATCTTATCCTAATTAATTCAGCATCTCTGGGGGTGGGCCCAGATCGCAATACTTTCTAAAGCTCCACAGGTGATTCCAATGAGCATCTATGGCAGAGAACAGCTGCTCTAAAGTACCCTGGGTTGCTGTGGGTAATTAGCGGCTCTACTTCGCCGGCACAGCCCTATGCCTCCATGCCTGGGACGTCAGGGTAGGCATTAAATGGCCTCCACCTGGGCAGCAGCCAGAGGGAGGAGGAACAAGAACCACTTATCTCCGTTAGGCCTCCCTCATCCCCAGGTTCTGCGAGGATCTCGCAGCAGCCTGGTGAAAGCCTGAGGGCTTAGCTCACAATCCTCGGGCAATTTGAGCGGCTTGTGTCTGGGAGCTGCTGAGGAACCTTAAATCTTAGGGCCTAGGGCCATGGAGAGGTCACTTAAGCTGTTTCCTTGCTCCTGGGCAGGAGGCACTGTCAGGAGCCCTGGAATAGTCAGCAAGAGAGCTGGGTTCAAGTCTCAGCCCTGCCAGACACGGACCAGTGGATGTGGTCCGTGCAACAACAGTTGTAAAACGAACTTTTTTGAACAATCACTGTGTACCAGGCACTCAGCCAGCTGTCCTTAACTGGGTACGTCAAACTACTCTCATTTAGAGGCCAGAGGTGAAGCCCAGAATCTGCATTTGTCAGTAGGCACCTGTCTTATTCTATTCTTGCTGCTGTGATCAAATACCTGGGACCAGGTCATTTATAAAGAACAGAGATTTATTTCTCACGGTTCTGGAGGCTGAAAGTCTGAGATCAAGGCACCAGCAGGTTCAGCGTCTGATAAGGTCTCTGCTTCTGAGATGGTGCCTTGTTGCTGTGATGCGTCCTCCAGAGGGGATGAGCGCTGTGTCCCCACGCGACAGAAGGGATGGAAGGGCAAAAGCCCTAATCCCACTCGGGAGGGCGGAGCCCTCCTGGCCTCATCACCTCCCAAAGGCCCCATCTCTTAGTACTGTTGCACTGGGGATTAAGATTCAGCATGAATTTTGGAGCGGACACAAACATTATTAAACCCATAGCAGCATCCAAGTGATTCTGATTTAGGTGGGCTCGAGATACGGACCCTGAAGCTGGTTTATCAAAGTTATTCTGAAGAAGGAAGCCAGAGTTGAGCATCACTGCCAAAGGTGCTGTACCAGGGAGGAGTGATGTGTTTTGGATGGTTAGAAAAATGTGACTGAGCTGGATACTGAATTCAAGCAGCCCAAAACATTGGACCCTCAGTTTTCTCAACCGTTGCTTGATGGAGCAGGACCTGTTGTTGTGTAACATCGGTTGCAGCTTCCACATGATATTCCTCTATCAGTCACTCTTTATATACCAGCTCCAAACCTCTCGTATTGTCCTGTGTGTATCCAGAACTCAGCTGTCCTTTAAATTTGCTTATCACTATCCCCTGACAATGGCATGCAGCTTTATGCAGAGATCCCTCCCACCTGCTATTTCAGGCGAATCTCCCAATTTCCTGGGGTGGCAGGCTGGACTGAGTATCCCTGTTTTTCAGCACAAAACCCACCTAATCTCATGGCCAGTATGAGTCAGTAAGCAGAAGGGCCCAAATTCAAGCTTGAACATCTGACCCTAAATCCTACAATGCCGGATGGACCAAGACTGTCTCTCTGCTTACCCATCCATTTGTTCATGATCCATGCATCTGCTTTTTTTTTTTTTTCTGAGACAGAGTCTTGCTCTCTCATCCTGGGTAGAATACAGTGGTGTCATTGTAGCTCACTACAGCCTCAAACTCCTGGGCTCAAGAGATCTTCCTGCCTCAGTCTCCTGAGTAGCTGGGACTACAGGCACACGTCACCATACCCGGCTAATTTTTTTATTTTTAGTAGAGACAGGGGTCTCGTTCTTGCTCAGGCTGGTCTCGAACTCCTGAGCTCAAACAATCTTCCCACCTCAGCCTCCCAGAGTGCTAGGATTATAGGCATGAGCCACCCGCCCGGCCCATCTGCTTATTTTTATCTGTCTTCTATTTAATATACTTATCTATTTCTATGTGTCCATTTATTGTGATTTGGTCTCAATAACAACCCGTCTGTTCAAGTCAGCAAACATTTACCCAGAGCATACCATGTGCCCCGCACTTTCTCCACTTGTACCTCCGTTTCCACTCTCCACCTGCCTCATCTTCCCTGGCTACTCTGGCCCCCTCTGAGTGCTTTCTCCTCCGACCTTTGTGCAGGACCTTTAGTCTGTGCGAGTGCCGTCTCCACCTGCCCCTGCCTGACCCGCATTCTTCCCCGATGGCTTGAGAGTGGACTCTTTGTCCTTCCATGACTGCCATGGCCCAGCTCCCTTCCTACCCTATGTTAGGCTCCAGGGAAGCATTCACTGGCCACATGACTGGCCCCCCAACCAGACTGTTTGCAAGTCAAGGGTAAGGACCATGTCTTTTCCAGGGTCTCATTTCCCACTTAATTCCCAATATAGGGCTACACACACATGGTGAGCATTTTGTTCACAATGGTGGGCTTGAATTCACAGTCTCTAGGAGTTGGAAGGGACTTTACAACTTTTACTCTTTCAACAAATCTTGCACAGATGTGCTTGCTAGAGGCCCTTGCTAGGTATAGAGATTAGTGAACATGACCTTATTTTACAGATGGGGAGAGGGAGCCCAGAGAAGTACAGGGGCTTGCTCAGGGTCCCACGGCCGTGTCAGAGCCTTGATGACAGTAAAGAGAACATCCCAGCTCTGGACCCGGGTAGCTCTTGCATCTTCATAGAGCCAGACGGTGTGTGTTGGAAGATTCTGAGAGAGGAGGTGTTGGGAAACCACGGGCTATCTCACCAAGTCAAACCAGTCAGGCCCCATGGAGAGCCATGGAAAGCTGCCTTCTGGGTGGCGGAAAGAGCTTGAGTCAGTCCTCACCTGCTTGGATCACATCAGGGGGACCAGGAGCTGACAAGGGATGAAGGGAGTGGCCCTGAGAGCTTAAGGGAAGGAAAGTGGGGTGTCCCACCTATGTCTCAGGGAACCACACCCTCGACTGGGGATATCTGAGCTGTCCGAGGCCAAGGATACTCCAATGAGGCCAGACTTTCCCTCACTCCTGGGAAATATCTCACTGCCCCTGTCCCTAGCCCATGTTACAATCAAAGACCCAGAAAATGTCAGTTTACCTAGCCCAGGAGTTCTCAAACTTGACTGAGCCCCAGAACGATCTGGGGAGCTTGAAGAATGGAGCAGATCTGTATGTGCTAGAATCCATGATAAGACCTCAAGACACACTTGAGTAAAAAAGTTGCAGAATGACACATAAAGTACTATATAACACTCCCACCCGCCTCCCACTCCAACAAACCAGCCAATCCAACTCTATATCTTAGTCTTTTCTACTGATATATTTATACGTAAATGTAAATATCCAGAAAGGTTACGTACCGAAACAATTTTATTGATTGTCTTTAGAAAGGGTCTGGGTGGTGGTAGCAAAGAGGTCTTCAGCCTTAAATATAAGATTTGATTGTTTCATAAGGAAAAGGTGTCGTGTATTATTTGTGTAAATATACATTTTTAATAAAAAGTTGAGACTTCTTCAAAAATTTTCACCGATTTTTTCTAGTTGGAGGTATAAGAATCTGCATTATAGCAAAGTTTCTGGGAGCTTTTGTGGAAATAACTCATGAACTACACCCTGAGAAAAACTGGTCTAGTCCAACCCCTCAATTACAAAAGGGTAACTTGAGGGTCAGAGAGGGCAAGCAACTTGCCTAAGACCACACAGCATAGTAGTGACTGAGACAGGACTTGACCTCAAGATGTTTTATTTCAAGGTGGTGCCGTCTCTTGCAGACAGTGACAAGTAAGGAAACTCACTGAGAGAGTGGACATGGAGGGGTCAGGGACGGGGGGATGTCCAGAGCCAGAGTGTGAGGAGGCAGGGCTCTGTGCACCCCCAGGGTTGTGATGGGATAACAAGGGGTAAAGAGGTGGGAGGCACACACTGCCATCTTTTTAACTTTTCTTTGACTTGCCCTGTTCTCAGACCTCCTGAGGCTCCCTCCTGTTTCCAGCAAGGGCAGCGGCTCAGAGAGAACCACAGAGCTCCCTCCCTTGCAGCCTCGCTGTGGGGTGACCTGGGACAGTTCCCCTTCCCTCTCCTAATCTCAGCTTCCTCATCTATACAGTGAACGGAATCAGCGGCTCTCCAACCCGGTTTTGCACCCTCTTGGAGGCTCATTTGAAAAATAACACATTTCAAAACAACATGCTGTATCCAATAAATATATTCAATCTTTTTGTCAATAAAAAAATTAAAATAAAAATTCAGAACTCTGGACCCCTTTATAATGGGGGCAGGGCCTGGAATGTGCATTTTGTTAACAACCTCACGGCTTCCACTTCCACAGGTGATTCCTTCAAACTCTAAAGTTAGAAACCCCTGGGTTACCGAGTCTTTTTTCGCTGAGTAATGGTGGCCTGGCCTGTGAAGAGAGCTTGGGGTGCTGAGGAATCGGGGTATCCCTCCTTCCTGGGAGACCCCTGCTCTCTCCCTGCTGTCCCTGTCTGGGGTTCCCGGAGTTGCTTCTCACAGGGCATGCCTCTTCCTAACCCGGGCAGAATGTCTGGAATGCAGCTGCCCAGGGAGACAGGGCTGGTAGGGCTGCCAGAGTGGCCTCTGGTGGCCCTGAAGGCCTCTGCCCTGCTGGCCTTGAAGTGACCCACAGGACCCAAGCGCCCAAGCGGGTCGGGGAGGGCTGTGGGGCTCTGCATAGGCTGGGAGATTTCCCAGACCTCCGTTTCTTCATCCATAAAATCATGTCCTGCTCCTCTACATTGGTGGCATTTGGGCACTTCCAAAGTTAATTTTGCATCTGTAAATCCTCTGTACCCATCACATTTTATTAGCACTATGCAAAGAGCTGTGGGAAATCCACAGATGAATTGGACACCAAAAAGATCCAGAAAACTATTTTTTTTTTTTGCCTCAAGCACAGTGCTTAGTGTTTTACTGATTTATCACCTGTTTAATCCTCATGACAACTCCTGCAAAATAAGAACTGTTATCACCTCCATTTGGCAGATGAGGAAACTGCTTCCTAGAGAGGTTAAGTAACTTGTCTAAAGCCACACAGCTGCAAGATGGCACAACTGAGTTTGAATCCAGATTTTTCCAATTTCAAGTCCAAACCTCACCCTGTGCTCCACTTTCTGGACAAGCCCAGCAAGGGGCATGAGGACCACACAGGAATATCCTGCCCTGATCTCCCCATGAGACCAGAACAGAGCAATCCATGCTCCAGGAGGGCAGGGAACACCCTCGCAGTTCAGGGGGAGGCACTCCTGAGCAGGTAGGCTTGTGTGGACCTGGTCAGTGTTGGGGGAGGACAGTCCAGGTAAAGACCCAGCACGGGCAGTGGACGGTGGTAGGCTAGAGCCGGGGACAAGTGGGCTGACTGATTTGCAGAACCAGCTACAAAATTTGTGGGGTCTGATGCAAAATAAAAATGTGGGAACCTTATTCAAAACTTACTGAAATTTGCAAGACAGAGACGGCAGAGCATTGTGGGCCCAATCAAGTGTGGGCCCAATCTACAAATGTGGTGGCATGAATCCAAGTCCTGTGATTTGGTTGGAGCACAATGCAAGGGTCATGGCAAAGAGTATAGGTTTTGAAGCTAGATAACTTAGTTCAAATCCTAGCTTGATCATTTAAGGGTATGGCAACCTTAGACAAGTCACTTACACCTCTCTGACTTTTAGTTCTTTCCTTTGTGATATTAGGATGATAGTAATAGTACCTCATTGGGACTATCAATTTGAAGATTAGCCTAGTCCTTAATAAATTATAACAAGTATTAATTGTTACTGCAATTATTATTGTTGTTATTGCTATGCAGTGGGGAAAAATGGGAGACGATGCTGGAAATACAGTTCATGGTTATGGAGAAGGGGATACGGGAAGTGCACTGGTTCCCTGGGCCAGGGCCACATCAGAGCCGCAAGGTAACTTCAGAGGTTCTATTTCAAGTCCTCAAGTGGCTCGCCACCTCCCACGCTTCCTGCTGGGGAGACCTAACCAAGGCCATTGAAGCAGCCAGCTCGGCTCCGGGGCTGAGCACTCCTGGAGCCCCGCCTGCCAGCACCTGCCTGGGCTGGGCTAGCTGAGGACTCGGTTGCAGCAGATGAGCTCATGCCCACAGGCCCGGCCAACAAGGCCGGACGCTTCTGCTGGCAGGAGTCTGTCAGAACTGCCGGCTGGGGGTCAGGATGAGCTGGAGGGCCCGGTGGTGCCCAGATGCCTGTGGCCAGCGGGTCTGCTGAGTGTTTGATTACATTCCTGGGCACCCCAGGCAATGCCAGGGCTGGCCGTTCCCACTCCTGCTGGGTTCCATCTGTCATCTGCAGAGCTGCCATCTCAGGCCCGGCCCCCACAGCCCACCTGCCTTCCACCTTCTGCTTCTCCCTCCCGGCTGCATCGCCGGCTGCAGAGACAGGTGGCCTCATCCCCCGATGACTTCATCCCTTTTAAAGGCATCTTGTCCCTTTGTCAGTTGGGCCTCTGGAGCCTTTCCTGTCCACAGGTCTACAGACCATGCGTCAGGGTCTCTGCTCTGTACCTGTCTCCCAGCTCCATTCTCATCCTGCTATGTGATCCTCCCTGGGATGTCAGTCTAGAAAGAGCAGTTTGCATTTCTTATTCGCTGAACATGTTGTTCCAAAGCAACCAGTCCATCAGCCAACTGTTCCCAGTGAGCTGAATCTTCTCGTGCCACTGGTCTTCTAAAGCGATCACACTCACTGGGCGCCTACCCTGTGTACGCAGCACACGTGGCGCCGTGATGCAGCGCTTCCTGCAGCCGTCCCGGTTTGCCTGGGACTGTCTCGGTTGGTGAAAATCCTGCCTCCTGGGAAACCCCTCAGTCCTGGGCCAACCCTGGGCATGCATCTGTGACATGCTGCCCCTGATGATTTGCGTTTCATTTTCACTGAACAAAACTGAGCCTTTAGCCTACCCCAGAAGGAATCGCGGGAGTTCAGTCTGTTAAAAATTAAAGCAATGCTGTCCAGACTTCCAGACTTTATAGGTACCCTGAAATCTGCTGCCCGGTCAGCTTACACCGTTGCTCGGTCCCCGCATTTCCGTCTCTGCTCATTTGGTGAGTATTGCTCTAGAAAGGAAAGCCCAGGAGGGAGAGAGGAAGGGCTCAGCCGGTCCACAGGGGAGAAAGCAGCTTTCCTCAGGCAAACAGGAGAGATGGACAATGGTTCTTTTCTAGGTCTTTCTTTAGAAGCCCACAGCATCCCTGCAAAGAATATTAGAACTTTAGAATGTTAGAGCTGGAGGTTAAAGACCAGAATTCAACACTTGCTCCACTGAGATAGGGATGCTGAGGTCCAGGAAGGGGATTAGGAACCTGGTGCAATTCTTCTTATGCCTACAGCGTGCCTGGCCCTGTGCTAGGAAACACTGATGCCGGGGCCCACCCCCAGGGAGTCCGATGTGGCTGGTTTGGGGTGGGCCCCAGGCATCAGGATTTCTAAATCTCCCCAGCCTCAGTTGAGAACCACCAAGTTAGACATAGATCCATCCCTGAGGAGCTGAGAGCGGGGCAGGCATCGAAGGGAAGAGAGGCACACAAAAAGCAGGGGTCACAGGAGGTCAGCAGATGGCAGTGGGGAGATGGGGACCCAGGCAGTGCGGCCCAGTGGTTAAGAGGCTCAGACAGACCGGAGCTTGGATCTTAACTTAGTACAGACCAGTGACCTCGGGCATGGCGTTAAAGCCATTCTGAGCTTCAGTTTCTTCCTCTGAAAAATAGAGAATGATAATAGTGCCTAACCATTGCAGTGTTTTTCAGAAAAATGAGATAATCCATAGAGGGCCGAGTTTAGTGCTGACAAGAAGATTAGCTATTATTGCTGTTATTATTACTACTACTACCGCTTCTCGCTCAGGTCAGGGGCATGGGCAGGGGGTGCTCTCAGAGGCCAGTGGCACATGAGCTGTACCACGATGGAGAGGTACAATTTCAGGAGGAAGAGAGATAATTTCAGATGTCCAGGAAGCTGTGAGCAGGGGCTCAGAAATGAGAAGTCCCGAGCATGCTTGGGGGACACTAAGGAGTCCAATTTCCCTGAGCATGGGAGACTGGAGGCCAGAAGACCCACCGGCTAGGTCCTGAGACCAGCAGGGAGAAGGGGCAGCCCTGGGGCAGGAGAGTGGCAGGGGAACCGGACAGGAGGGGATGAACGCCGGCAGCCTATGGGGCCCTGCACCCCATTCTGATACCAACCTCCCCTCTTCCATCGCCGCAGATGGGCCCTGCACTGGACAGGCTGGAGCCCAGCCTTGGGCCGGATGGGGGCCCCCAAGGGAAAACAGTCGTCTGCCACTCTGCACATGACTAGTCAAAGGGCTCATGGGCCGCCCAGCCACCCGCCCCCTGGTTAATGCCTAATCGGACCAGACTTGGAGACTTGGGTGGCAGTCAGCCAAGTGGATAATTGGGCAGGTCAGTCTCCCCACTGGAGTTGACCACAGCAGCTCCCCTCGCGCTGCAACCCCGGAGCGTCTCATCCAGGGCAGAGGCAGCTTGCAGCGGGGAGCCTCAGCGATTCCTGCTGGTGGGGGATCCCTCTGGACATCTAGAGCAACACACCACAGCGGCCTGTGTGACGCCTGTGGTCAGCCCCGATGCTGGCGACAGGTCCCTGAAGGCACAGCCCACAGTGGCTGTAGTAGATCCATGAAGGAACATCTCACCGAGAGCCAGGAAATAGCCAAGAGCCTCACTACTCTAAGACCAGAACCTTCGGGGTCCCACTTACCCGTAGGGTCCATCCTAAGCTTCTACACACCCGAGTCCTAGCCACAGAGCCAGGCCTCAGTTTTTGTCACATGGCAGGGGAAACAGATTTGTTCTGAGGACACAGTTGTGATCCCATTTAACAAATGTGGAAACAGAGACATTGCAAATTTAAGTCATTTGCCTTGGATCGCATAGCTTGCTATAATAATAGTAATAACAAAGATGTGAAGAATTCTGGTTTATTAACCAGGTGCAAGGGGTGCCAGTCAGCTGAACATCAGGCAGAATTGCTTAGAGTTCAAACGGATTGCCAGGAGAGGTCATGAGCTCCCTGTAATTAGAGGTGTGCAAGCAAAGACTCATTTATTTGCCAGGGATGTTGCAGAGGGGCTTCAAGACCTGGGGGGAGGGAGGGGATTGGACAGGATGATTGCAGAGTCATTTTTAGCTCTGTGGGGCAAGAATTATTTCATTTACCTCTATGTCCCCGGTGCCTAGAACAGTGCTTGGAAAAGGGTCGACATGGGGCCTCACCTGTGTGAGCAAATGAATGTGTTCTGTAACTAAAAAGGGTGGCAGTGGGGGAGAGGAGGGCTAATTCCTGTTCAACTCGTCTCCCTTCCTTTAAAACACTGGTTCTCAACACAGGGTGCATGCTGGAATCCTTTGGGGAGCCAGAACAGAGAGTCACCCCATAAGACGTATCCCAGCTGAGATGTCTTGCGTCCCCGTGAGTTGTCGGGCACTGCGCTTTGCACTTTGCACGCAGTATCTGTCTCGTGACTCTGTGCAACCTTACAGAGCAGGTATTCTCGTTACCCCTGTTTCATAGATGGGGAAGCCCAGACTTAGAGAGGCGAAGTCGTGTATGGAGGCAGTCATAGCTGACAACAATCAGAATGAGAAAAATTACCTTTTATGGGGTACTTTCTCTGCGGAGACCTTAGCTGGTTTCTTAGCAACCTTTATCTCATTTAATCTTCCTAACGACCCTATAAGGTAGGAGCTATTATTATCCCCATCTTTTCAAAAAAGGAAACTGAGGCTCAGATTAAGTAATTCACCCAAGGTTACCGAGCTAGTAGGTGGCAGTGCCAGGGTTTTGAACCAGATCTTTACGGCTCCACAGCCTGGGAGTGGGGGGTGACTGGTTGTCAGTCTCAGATCTGGAGCATGGAGGAAAGGAGAGAGCCAAGTGACCTTTCCAGTTCCCTGGCAGTCTCTGTGTGACCTGGGGCAATACTACCTCTCTAGGGCCTCAGTTTATCCCTCTGCGAAACCGAGGAGGGAGGTGGAGATGGGCCTGATTTCTCAGCTCCTTTCCAGCCGTCATTTTCCATGACTCGATTCCCCACCGTGATTCTGGGCCACAAACCAGTTGGCTTCCTCCCTCCCTCTCCGTGAGACAGGGAGCTGGCAGGAGGGGATGATCCGCCTCAATTCTCCCACCTCCTTTTTCCTCCTCCTCCTCCTGGGCTGGGACACACCTACTCCAACTTTCTCAGCAGCCTCTCTGGCTGCGGGCTGCCCGCCTTCCTGCTCCGTCTCCGCACCTCCCTCCGGAGCTTGTCAGCCTGGCTCTTTCCAGAGGGGCTCCAGCCCAGCAGCCTGCCCAGGCACCTCCCCTACCTGAAGGGCACAGGTAAGAACTGCTGGAGGATGGGAGGTTGGCGGGAGGGAGGTTGCAAAGCTAATTCATTCTTGTGCCCGGAGCAGGCCGGAGTTGGGGGCTTCTGGAAGGTGGAGAAGGAACCAGGAGATGGCTGGGGTGGGCTCGGAGGGGGAGGACAGGGACACCTGGGCCTGGATCACCTGGGTACACAGAAAGAAGCCGGTGGTGTGGCCAGCCTGAGGCTGGGAATTGGGGCCCAGGAGTGGACAAGGCGAGGACTTTGATCTTGTGGAGGAGCAAGGTCATATTTGCACAGGGGAAAGTTGGACTCTTATCTTGGAAGCATCAAGTGCCCTTCTTGGGTTTTCTGGAGATGAGCCTTCAGGGTCACACGGGGAGATTTCCTCCGTAGTTTTAGGGGGAAGTGCCGGGGCCAGGAATTGAGAGGCACTGACTTCCGGTGTGTGTCCGGGCTGGGGCACAGGGGCCCTATCAGGGACCAAGCCACCTGGTAAGGAGCAGGGAGAGCCTGAGGGGAGCCAGATAACCGGGCCAGGCCTGGCTCTCCCGAGACTCCTTGGATCCTCAGCTTTCCTGACTGTAAAATGGGGCCGTGCACAGTCTCTAAAAGCTGTCAAAGTCTGGGAAGCCCCAGAGGCAGCTCTGGGGTGGGATGGGGGCAGCTCCATTCCCCCGTCTTGGGGGAAGCAGGAATCCGATGCATATCTTTGGAGGCAGGAGAGCCAGAGTGGAACGCTGCGCAGAGCCGCTGGGCCAGAGTTCAATCCTCCTCTGGAGGTGGGCAGTGCTGTTTGCACCGCATGGGGAGCAGCGGAGCCTTGCTGAGGTTGCTGAGGCTCAGAAAGGCCATCTCAGTCCCCAGCCTCGGTCTGGAGCTGATGCCTGGGCTCAGGGGAGAGGAGGGAGGTGAAGAAGCAGACCGGGATGTGAGCACATCTGGTCCCTCAGCCTTGCTTTAGGGAGGTGGGGGGAGCGGAGGCTGAACAGGAGAACATCCCCTCCACGCATGAGCCTAAGCGCTATTACGGCTAATGCTCAGTGAACGCTCACTGTGTTCTGAAGACCGTGCTGAGTATGCACGGTCTTTCGAAATATTTGAGTTCTCAAAGTCAGGCAGTGTGGTAGGGTATACAGAGAATTTCATTAGTCATATCTCTGTGACTCACAGGCTGTGTGACCTCAAACAGTTTCATACCTCTCTGGGCCTATTTCTCTATGTGTAAAATAAATTTGGTTGGATGACTATTAAAATTGTCAGAATCGATTCACCTTGACAACCCTGTTGGGTAGACGGAGCAGGAATGATCGTCCCCATTTGGCGGAGGAGGAGCCTGAGGGGCTCAACATCCCATGTCCCAGGAAGGAGCGAGCATGGGTCTTCTCCCCAGGCTCTCCGTGATGCATGTTAGACTTCTTGCAGGAAGATGCTGAATCCATGATGTTGGCAAGCCTGATGGAGTGAAATGGCAAGTCGCCTTTCTGCTCATAGCTCCTTGGGCCTCAGTTTCCTCCTCTGTAAAATGGGAAGGAACTGGAGTGAGTTAGGGTCTCTGGAGCTCCCTTCTGATACCCTGGCTCTTACGGTCTAATTCCTCAGCCCCTGTGGACAGGGGCTGCCAGGCTCCCTCTGCACCTGTCCTTGTGAGTTGGGCTGCAATGCTCTGGTCCTCGCGTACTCTTCCCTGGTGTGACTGCACTCACCTTGGACTGGAAGTTCTCCTTCCAGCTGCTCCATGACAGGCTGTGGCACCAGCACTGCCACTGGCCAGGTAAGGGCCGGAGAGAGAGGCTGTGGAACACGTGCTAAGCCTTAGAGAAAGACAGTACATGCGTGGGGGTTGGTGGGTTGATACAGGTGGGGAAGGTTCCTTTACCCCCTGGATAGGCCCTGCCTTTTGGGTTCCTTTCAGCGGGGGATGGGCATGACCTCTGGAAGCTTCCCACGGCTCCTGGTTCCCCAGCAGGGGAACTGAGGCAGCTCAGAGCCCCAATACTCATATTTCTAAGACTGGTAGCACTATGCTCACTCTATAAAAGAGATTTACAAAGAAAGGTGTGGATCCAAATCCTGGATGTTATTGGTTATGTGACCTGAGCCTTAACATCTCGAAAAACCTCAGTGTCTTCATTTGAAAAGTGAGGATCATGGTAGTTCTTTCCTCACAGAACTGACGTGAGGATTAAACGAGGTCACGCACGCAAGGTAGTGCGTGTAACACACAGGGCCTCATGTATTATGCACACTGTCATCAATTAACCGGCTCTTCGCTCTTCCTCCTGGGGTGGGCATCACCCCACAGCACCTTGAAGTGTTCCTTACTAAGACCGATGACAATTATAATTATCAATTCTTTGTGTGATTTGTGTTTGACGTTGTTTCTCCTGCGAAGATATAAGCCCTGGGTCTGTCTTGCTCACTGCTCTGGCACCTGTATCCACACAGTGCCTGGCACATAAAAGCAGCTCATTGCATACCTGTTGGGCAAACGGATGAATCTTAAATTCTGACATGTAGATGAGAACTGCTGCTTAGTGGGACTAAGTATTAGCCCCGAGCCAGTCATAGACGGAGTCCAGAGTGGGAGGGTCTTTGGAGATCATCGATCCGGACAGGGTAGTGCTGAGGCCTCACCAGGGAGGTCAAGTAACTCGATTGAGCCCACGCTGCAGATGGAGAAGGCAGGATCACTCCCCAGACCTTTGACTTTCCTCTGCCTCACGTTGCCTAGCTCAGTTCAGGATGATGTTCCTGTTTTTATGCGGGTGGGTGGTCAATCTTGAAGGCCAGTGAATTGCCCCCACATCCGCTGGAGGGAGTTTGGCATCAGCAATGAAGTTGATGTCTAGACGGTGAGCTGCTCTCCAAGGGACATAAGCCTCATCAGTTAGACCCCTCCCCCCACACTCACTCACACCCCCCATCCCTGTTGCCAGGACGTCAGCAGATGCCCACGACTGTACAGCTGAAAGGGTCCTCAGGAGTTCCCCGAAGTCTTCCTTACAGAATTTTTGATCCCACTTTGCAGACAGAATCGTAGATTTTGAATTGTTTGCCTAAAGTCACGTAGACAATTTGCAATGGTGTCCTCGGTCAGGGTGCACACGACAGCGAGCCATTCATGCACGTGGGACTTAAATGGGGAGAAGAGGATGCTCGGCTACTCAGCCCTCTGTGTGCATGTTGCCAGGTTAGACCGTCTCATGTACACCTGCCCTGCTACTCTGCACAACCGCCCGTTACAGTCCTGACCCTCTGCCGCTTCTCTTTGTCATTGTTGTCGTTGTTTTCAGTGTGGAGACAGAGACTCAGAAAAGTTAAGCTACTTCCTCTAAGTCTCACAGCTTCTGTTCCCTTAATAGACACCTAATGTGCACTTATGTTGTGTCAGCACCCGCCCCCCATCCCCAAAGATTTGCAGTGGGTGGAAGCGGGCCCATAAATTGATGGGTTAATACCTTGAGGTAGGCGGAAACACACAGACAAACTCAAGCTGGCTTGGGGGCCCAGAGAAGCGACGATACCTCGGTTACAGATTCAATGAAGGCTTCTTGGAGGAGCTGGCAGTGAACATCGGTTTTGAAAGCTGAATGAGAGTTAAATAAGGAAAGAAAAGTGGCAAAGGCATTTCAAGGAGGGAAAATAGCAAAGGCAAAGGCACAGCAGTTAAAAGAAAACAGCAGATGCGTGCAGGAACCTGTAAGCTGGATGAGAAACATCTGGAGACATGGTCTGAGGGGTAGGATGGGGCCAGATCGTTGAAGTCCCTGTGTGCCAGGCCAAGGTGCACGGCCTTTTAAAACAATGTAATGTGTATACTGTTTTATTAATGGGAAATTATAGACATGCACAGAAGTAAGCAGAAGAGTGCAGAGAACCCATCACCCATAACTTCAATAATTATGTTTCCTCTGTACCGCCACCATCTCTTCCTCTACCAGAGTATTTTGAAGCAAATCCCAGATATATGATTGCATCTGAAAATATTGCCATGTATATCTTTAATACATAAGCACTTCTGAAAGTTATTACAGGAGCATGGCTTCTATTTTATAAACACGGGAGGACCACTGAAGGAGGTTAATTAAGTCAGAGTGCCTTGGCAAAGCAGATTTGTCTGTGGAGTGGAACGAGAATTTAAGAGAGGGGTCAGATTAGAAGGATAAAATATCTTATTGTGTCCCCCTTGGCTGATCATAGTGCCTGATATTCCACCACTACCTGGTAATTAACAAAGTATCTTCTAAAATCCATCTCCTCCCGAAAGGAGTGATGCCTTAGCATTTCCTAGTTTGGAGTCTAGAAAAGAGAGAAATCTCTCCCTTTCCATTCCTGAGATTGGGCGGTCCCTGCGAGGCCACCTGAGATGGCAGGAAAAAGGCATTTATCCTTCTGCTGGCTGGGGGTGGGGAGCACACAGTGGAGAATTCCCTGGTTCCTGTTGGGCTCCAGTGCCCGCAGCAGTTGGCCTAGGCGCAAGCCGAGCAGGACTTAACATGCCACAGTGCAGTAACGTCAGCATGTGTGCACGCGTTGGCCTGCGTGTGCTCACGTGTTCCACGTCAGAGCTGCTGCCTGTCCCTGCAGCATCCCCTTCCCTCGGGGTCTTCCCAACAAACTCAAGGCTCAACGGTGCAAAACGGATCATTCTGGACACTTTGAAGCTTTGCCTGGGAAGTGGCAGAGCTGGGTATCAGTATCTCACCGCTGTTGGGCACGCGAGCTCTGGAGCCAGGATGCTTGAGTTCCCGTCCTGGCATTGCCACTTTTCATGTCTGTGACCTTGGACGCATGATTTCACCTCTCTGAGGGGTGTATAATGCTGTCCACCTCGGAGCTGCTGAGAGTTCATGCCTGCAAAGTGCTTAGCGTAGTCGGCACAGACTAAGAGATCTCTAAAGGTTAGCTACTGTTGTAGATTTGGGGGCTTCTGAAGTCTTGGGAATTGACTCAGAGAATCACAGCATCTTGGAAAATTCACATCCTAGAATCTCAAACTCCTGGAAGTGTTAATTAGAAGAACCCTAGTGGATCCCTGGTACACTTTCTACTCTGTGTAAAGATTCTTTGTACAGGGTCTGACAAATGTCCAGCCTGGCTTTTTCTTTTTGTAAAAATTCAAAAACCGAGTGCATAAATTGTAAGTGACAGCTGATAAACTTTTATCAAGTGAACTCAACTTGTGCGTAACCAGCAACCAGAGCAAAAAGCAGAAATTATCAGCCCTGCGAGAGCCTCTGTGATGCTGCTTGCTGGTCACTGTTGTCCAGGTGGCCAGACTTGTCTCAGTACCTCAGGATGCTGACCTTGGTCTCTCTTTTGGGGCTGTGTACTATTGCTAGGATAACTCTAATTATTGGAGAGGTCTAGTGAGTTAGTTTGGAAGTTTCTATATTAAACTTTACCTTTAAATTGTTTTATTTTTACTGCCATATTTCAGTGGCAGCCTGGTTTAGAGCCAAGCTTCTCAAATGTCTAAGGCTGTTTTTAAAAAAAATACAGATTACTCAGCCCCATCCTAACTCTACAAAATTAGATTGTGGAGCCCAAGGGTGAGGCCAGGGAATCTATTCCATTACAAGCTCCAAGGGGACTCCAGGCGAGGTCTCACTGGGTTTGGGAACCATTGAGAACCATTGGGAACCATTGAGCTCAGAGCTTGGACTCAAGTCAGACCATTTGTCTAAGTCCATGCTCCACACTTACTGGCCACTGACCTTGGACAAGCCACTTGGCCTTTCTGATCCTTAGTTGTTTTCATTTGTACCATGGAGATGAGACCTTTTTGGGTTGTTGAAGGGCTCTAACACATCTACAAGGAAGCGCTCACTAAGTGCCAGGTGCTTTAAGCAACATTATTATTATTGGGGGGAGCCCATCTGTGGTAGAACCAAGAGGACGTTGCATTTGGAGCCTGAAGCCTTGTGTTTGAGTCCTGACTGGGCCACTTATTAGCAGTATGACCTTCCACAAGTCTTTGACCCTCTCTCCTGGCCTCAACTTCCCCTTCTATAAAATAGAAACACTCCTTGTTCCCCTCAGAGGGTCTTTGAGGGGATCAAATAAGAAAACGGACCAGAAAACTGCTCTGAGGACAAAAAAATTCTGCTTGAAGTAAAGCCCAATGAACTGGCACTCAGCTAAACCTGGGGAGCCGTGGCAAGTGGGCTTGCCATTGTCCTTGTGGTTCTGTGGAGGGCGGGCCGGGTGGGGGAGGGAAAGGGAACCGCTGAGGCGCCGGTTTCCACAGCCCTGGTATGCCCTGGCATGGCTCCTGGCCTTCTCGGTTTCTGAGAACTGACTCCTTCCTGGTTCCTGGACAGGAAGAGTCCAAGATCCCATAGCTATGAAATCCCATGCAATTTGCAGATCGTCAGGATGCTTTTAGTATTTTAATAGCTTCTTTTCTATTAAACTCTTCTTTGGAGTCCTTTACTAGTGTTTAAAAAAATTGTCTAATGAAGCGCAATATGCATACAGAAAAGTGCACAAATCATAAGTGAACAGTTACAATGAATTTTCCAGAAACTAACCAGCTCCCAGGTAAATAAAAACAACATTACTTCCATTCCAGAAACCCTCTTTGCACCCCTTTCAGTCCTAGCCATCTCCCCTCACCACAGGGTAACTTTATCTTAATCTAATCTAGAGATGCATTTTGCCTGTTTTTAAACTTTGTATAGTTGGACCAGCACGGTATGTTCTTTTTAATGTATGGCTTGTTTCACCCTACCTCATGCGAGTGGATCCGTCTTTATTGTTGCCTGAGCAACAGTTCATTTTCTTTGCTGTGTAGTAGTCCATGATATGACCATACTGAAAGTTCCTTGTCCATTCTGCTCCTGGTGGACACTTGAGTTGTTTCCAATATCAGCCTGTTGTACGTGGTGCCGCTTTGAACATTCTTGTGGTGAATCTCTTAGTGAATACATGGGCACACTTCTGTTGTGTATATTCCTAGAAGTGGAACTGCGGGTCATGAGATATGCCTATGCGGACGAAACCCTTTTATTTTAGGGTTCAGTTCTATTTGTTGCAAGTGGAAATGGTTCCTGGGGCTAGGTCTCTATCTGGGAGATAAACAGACCTGTCTTCAGGAAGATGACAGTTGCCTCTAGGGTGTGAGAGGCTGATAAACGGTGACAGAGGCAGACCCAGAGACTTCCGGGTGAAAGTCAGGTATGTAGATCAGATCTGTTGCGTCCTCTCTCCTGCCTGCCCCTCTGTTTGACCTTAGCAGTAACCTTGTGTCTGTTCTCCCTGGGGACCAGGGTTCCCCCTACGAGTGTAGGTCAGTAGACCACCTACAGAGGAAATTGCGACTCCCACGCTGAGTCCCACGGCAGCTCTATCAAATCAGACTGCTCGAGGATAAGGGTGTGATTTTTAACACACTGGCATTTGAGAATCACTGCTCTAGCCTAAGCACTTCCTGAAAACTGCAGTCTTTTCCTAACATCCCCCCACCCCCTCTCCACTGGGGCCTAGAATAGGGCCACATAGGGGATATCGGCTTTGAAACGGGGCGTGGCAGAGCTTAGGATGAGTACCTTGTTCAGCGGATCCTGAACTCCAGTCACACCAAAATCACTCAGGGAACTTGTTAAACGTCTATGCCTGAGCCCCACCCCTAAGGATTTTGATTCAGCAGATCTGGGGTGGGGCTGGGAATATTTATTTTTTAACCCCCACCCCTGTCCCCTTAGGGGATTCCCAATGGTGGGAACCACTGGGCCAGCTTTGCAGTTGAGAACACAGACGGGCCCAGCAGCTCTGCGGAGTTCTGTATCTGTCCATGACTGGGTGGAGCGCAGAGACGCCATGGGTAAGAGAAATTGTGTATGGACAGAGCCCAGGGGGCTTGAAGGTGGAACACAGGGGCTTGGCCTGCAGCCCACCAGCAGAGGCTCATTTGCATCTCATTAGTATGCACCTTGGGTCACTCAGGATGCTCTCAAATCATCCCTGACCTCTCTCGTGCCTTGGCCCTGCAGTCAGGTTCAGCAGCTCAGCAGCAGGACCAGGGCGCCTCAGACGGCAGAAAACCTGCCTTGCCCACCTCCAGAACGCACCTCCCTCCTGCAGCAACCTGCCCGCCTGCCCGGCTTTGTCCTAAGCTGTTGTGCTCAGAGGGGTAGGACGGACAGACAGCTGGGCTGGGCCGAGCCAGGCTGGAGGGAATGGCAACAAGAGGGAGGACTGGAAATGGAGGTTGTGCTTGGAATCAGAGTTTGCCGTTGTGAGCAGATCCGCGGCTATATGATCCCCAACGTGCGAGAGAAATCACGCAACCCTTTCCCTTCCCAGCTGATATTTTCAACCCATGGCCTGGGGGGGCAGGCCAGGTAACTGTAAGGCACACATGTGATCTGAGTCTTAATCCTGACTTGGCCACATGCTAGCTGTGTGATCTTGGCAGTTAGGTAACCTCTCTGAGTCTCATTTATCTCATCTACAAAATGAGGATAATTATAGGCTTGCTATAAACTAGCTTAAAAGAGATAATGCATGCCAAATGCTCCCGACAGGGCCTGGCACGTAGTAAATGTTCGATAAATGTCAGCTGTGGCGAGCTGCATGCGCCTCTGTAAGCGTCCCATATTCCCAAACCTCACCGTCTTCAGGGCACCATTTGGTGACAGATAATGACGGAGGGTTACAGCGAAGGGTTGGCTCAGCAAGGCGGGAGAGCGGGGACCAGTCCCAATTCCCAGACTGGTGAGGGGAGGCCCTGTGAAATGAGGGGATTTGCTCCAGGCTCTCTCACTGGGCCCCCCTGCCTGGACCTCTGATGTAAGGGATAGAGGTCCCTGAATTGTCATCCTCATCGCAGCAGCGAGGCACCGTGCCAGCCACTTTGTGCACTTCATGCTAATCCTGATCCTCATAACAGCCTGACATGTTCCCTCGTTTATGTATGAAGAGACAGGCCCCGTCAGGTCCCACGATTTGTTCAAAATCACACAGAGAAACAGCAATGGGCCAAAGCAGGACTCAAACGCAGGCCACCTCACTCCAGAGCCTGAGCCATGTGACCGTGGCGTTAGGTGGCCTTGACAGTAGCTGCCCCACCTCCCGAAGGTGCCCGAGTTAGAGGCAGAACCTGGCCGGGAGTGGCCACAGGTGGCTGATGGTCTCATGGACAAGGAAGAGAATTTCTTTCACTGGTGGCCACAGGGCCTGCTGGCTCCTGGGAAGGCAGCTTATTGTGTCCTGGACAGAGAAGGGATTTGTGCCAAATGGCCCCGTTTTACAGCTAACATAAAATGGGGCCCGGAGGGGTCACCCCAACATGTCAGTGGCAGAACACAAAAGATCAAGAGATCCATGTTATTGTAGGGTGTCCAGGACATTTTTTTACCCATTGTTTTCACTACCCATACTCTGCTGACAGCCTCATACCCACCCGTCGGCCCCCTCCTAAGCTCTGAGGGAGATTACATCTGTTATTATTTTAACGCTCCTCAAGTTGCCGCTTGAGCTCTGCCGCAAATCACTGCGAGGTGAGAAGGAATGTCACAAAGCCCCCCAAAGGGGTGCGTGTGTGTGTGTGTGTGTGTGTGTGTGTGTGTTGCTCCCGGGGCATGGGTGAGGGTCGGCGCACATACAGAGAAGAATCCCTGTATTCCACACACATTGTTTGAGCACCTACTGTTACAGTCATAGCTACAACTCATTGGCTACTTCATGCATGACCGGCACTGTGCCAAATGCTCTCCAGGCATGTGCTCGTTAAATCCTCCAATGAGGTAAGTGTCAGTAGCCCCATTTCACAAATGGGGAAACTGAGGCTTAGATAGGCTAAAGCATGCCCTTCAAAGCACACAGCGGCAGGGCTGAGGGCAGGTCTGACCCTGAACCCTGTTCCTTCTCCCTGCACTCTCCTCCTGGCTAATGCGTAGGAGAACCACAGCCTTGTGGGTTCCTGAGGAGCCCCCAGGTTGGGAGCGGAGCTGGGATTGGAGGAACAGCTTGGCCGGTGCCAAGATCCCAGGGTGGGGAGCCTGAGTGCTGGTTCCAATTCTGCCACAACCATACCTTGTGACTTACAGTGATTCCTTCCCTTCTCTGGGCATAGTTCTTCCATCTTTACAAAATGGAGCTTAGACTCGTAGCTGGTTTCAGACTGTGCCCTGAGGAGACCGGGGAATTTCACAAGGATGCTTCAAAAGGCAAAGGGGCAATGAAGGGAGATGGGGCCCTGGCCCCACTCACATCTCCCAGAGCAGGTCTGTTTCAGTCTATTTGACGTGATGATGATGGTAGTTTTAAAATAACAACAACTAGCATTTATTTGGCAATTACTAAGTGTCAGGAGGTGTTTATTTATTTTTTATTTTTTTCTTCTATTTTTATTTTTATTTATTTATTTATTTTGAGACAGAGTCTCACTCTGTTGCCTGGGCTAGAGTGCTGTGGCATTAGCCTAGCTCACAGCAGCCTCAAACTCCTGGCCTCAAGCGATCCTCCTGCTTCAGCCTCCTGAGTAGCTGGGACTACAGGAGTGAGCCACCACGCCCAGCTAATTTTTTGTTTCTATTTTCAGACACCGGGCTAACTTTTTCTGTTTTTAGTAGAGACGGGGTCTCGCTCTTGCTCAGGCTGATCTTGAACTCCTGACCTTGAGTGATCCTCCCGCCTCGGCCTCCCAGAGTGCAAGAATTACAGGCGTGAACCACCGTGCCCGGCCAGGATGTGTTTAATGTTTCATACAAACTATCTAGTGAAACCTTCAGAACAACTATCTGAGGTGGATTCAGTTAGTATCTCTCTTTTAAAAAAAACTTATTTACTTATTTATTTTTAAAAATTAACAAAATTTGTATATATTTGTGGTGTACGACATAATGTTTTGATATATGTATGCACTGTGGAATGCCATGTAACACATCCATTAACTCACTTATTTTTTTGTGTGTGTGGTGAGAATATTTAAAATTTACTCTCTTAGCAACTTCCAAGTACAATACACACTGCATTGTTACTAGTTATAGTCACCATACTGTACAATAGATCTATTGAACTTTTCTCCCCTCTGACCAGGAAGCCCCAGAGGTGGCGAGGGGCTGGATTTGTCGATCTTTCAGGACTCCTCCTTTCCCTCCTTCCTACCCCAAGCCCTGTGGTCCTGGGGTTCCCTCTGGCTTAGGGATTTTTCAGCTCCAGATGCAAATTTTGCACCCTTTAACCAACATCTCCCCAACCCCCACCCCAGCCGCTGGTAACCACCATTCTACTCTCTGCTTCCGTGAGTTTGACTTTTTTAGATTCCGTATATAAGTGAGATCGTGCAGTATTTGTCTTTCTGTGCCTGGCTTATTTCACCTGACATAATGTCCTCCAAGTTCATCCATGTTGTCACAAATGACAGACATCCCCCCTTCCCCCAGCCCTGCTTTGAGGTTGCATGGTATTCTATTTTGGGTATAGAACATATTTTCTTTACCGTTCATCTGTTGATGGATACTCAGATTGTTCCCATAACTTGGCTATAGTGAGTGATTAGTGCCACAGTGAACATGGAAGTACAGATATGTCTTCAGGATATTGATTTTATTTCCTCTGGATATAGACCAAGTAGTGGGATTGCTGAATCATTTGGTAGTTCTATTTTTAACTTTTTGGTAGTTCCATACAGTTTTCCATAATGGCCGTACTAAGTAACATTTTCGCCAACAGTGTGCGAGGTTCCCTTTTCTCTCCATCCTTGCCCTGTCTTTTGGATAATAGCCATGCGAACATATCTCACTGTTGTTTTAAATATTTCTCTTTTAAAGATGAGTAAAAATGGAGGCGCAGAGATTAAGTCACACGAGGCCACCCAAGTTGAGACTGGAGGTCTGTGTGTCTGTAAACTCATCCTTTTGCAAAGAGTCCCATTGGATCAAAGAGGCGAGAACCACAGAATAGTTAGTACCCCCCTAAACTAGACCCATTCAGCAGGGACATTCTGGCCTTTGCATTTTGTTTGATTCTCTTTCTGAAAGAAGCTTTTTAGTCCTCTTGGAGAGTCTATCTCATGATCTCAGGGCACAAACTCCCTCCCTTCCAAAGAGCTATCCCCAACCTGAGACCACAGGGACAGCCCCCTCCGACCTCTGCCCGCGCCTCCTGTCCTACCGGAGGCCGCTTAGTCCTTTCTTGTCCAGAGACTGCACCACTGCTGCTGGGAGAAGAGGATCAAAGGTCACCACTTGCCATTGCACATGACTGAGGTTACACTTGTACCCTGATCAGTCCCAGAGCTCTTTTCCCTCTGGGAATCCAAACCTAGACCCCGGGGGAAGTACGCCGTTCCCCCTGTTCTGTCTCCAAATCTTCCAGTTGATAGATACCAGTCAATGCTCTGCTGAGCTGGAGTTGGTTTTGACCTTATAAACCACTCTAAACAGAAAGTCCCGGAAGAAGTGGGGCTAAATTTGTTGACTACTCAGGAATTCTTCTTTCCCTCCCTCCCACCCCAAGCCCTCTGCTTCTGGAGTTCCCTCTGGTTTAGGGATTTTTCAGCTCCAAATGCAAAGCTCATGGATCAATATAGTCAACCCCAAGAGGAAGAGACCTCAGGCATGCCCAATACTCAGTGAGTATCAGGTGTACACCCCTGAGTGCCCACAGCAGCCAGGCAGGTAGCATTCAGGGCTGAAGCAGGCCCCATGGAAGGAGCACGAGCCCATCCTAGACTCTATTTTCTTGTTAGTTTAGAGATGTGGATCCTCAACGTGTTTCTCTTCTATTAGCAAACTGACCTTGGTGATAAACCATAGCTGAAACTCAGCCTCAGTGTCAGGCAGGCCTTGGGGAGGGGTGTCCGTGTCGGTGGAGAGGGCAGGCCCTGTCCGATTGGTGCAGCCATTACTCAGCTCTACCAAATGGTGCCATGTGAGAGCACACATGCTGTGTCTTCCAAATTTTTAGAAAGAAGTTGGAATCTAGTTTCCCAATGTTTCCATTGGGAGAAGTTTCCAAATGTTTATATGTTAACAATTAATTAAGTTGAAAACCATCAAATACAAAATAACATATTATAGGCTGACAAACATAACTGCGGGCTCGTGTCAGCCCATATGTGGGCCACCAGTTGGCCACATGGAACACTCTTGAAAGGTCCTAAGATTTTATGGCCAACTCCTTGTCCCTCTCTCTGCTCCTTGTGTAACCATCATGCAAATCTTCCAGTGGGTCCCACCTTTTCTTTGGACTCAAAGGCCTTCGGTCACCTCTCTGATCTCACCAGAATCCCCCTCTCCATTGCTCCCTCTACTTTACCCACATGGCCTCCTTGCTCCTGCCTCAGGACCTTTGCATTGCCTGTTTCTTCTGACTGGAACTCTCTTCCTCAACATAGCTTTGTGGCTGTCTTCCTCACTCTGTTCAGCTCCCTGCTCAAATGCCACCTTGTCATATGGGACTTCCCTAACTATGCTTTAAAAAATAACATCTCCCCACCCTGCTCTATCCGTTGCCCCACAAGATGTTTCTTCATATCACTTTTCATTGCCTGACATAGTGAATATCTTCTTGTTTATCATCTCTCCCTCTGCCACTAGAATACAATCCCCACAAGAGCAGGGACCTCGTCTATCTCATCCTCTGTTTTAGAATGCCTGGCACAGGGCAGGCCCTCAATAAGTACTGAATGAATGAATGATAGAGGCCCCATAACAAAACACTTTCTCAACATCCCCCACTTTGTCCCTGTTCGTCCCCAAAGCCCAGCTCCTGGAAGCCCTTGGCTCCCTTCAAATATCCATCTCCTTAGGGTCACATTATGACCCTTGATGGTCCTTGGCATTTTGGCCCTTGTGGGCCCCTTCCTCCATGGAAAACATTTTAATTAGAATTAAAAAGTTAAAAATTAAAAATTATGTTTTGTGACAGCATTGGTGTAAAGATAGGTACACAGTCATGTGCCGCATAGTAAGTTTTGGTCAATGTGGGACTATATACATGATGGTGGTCCCATAAGATACCATATTTTTACTGTGCATTTTCTGTGTTTAGACACACAAATACTTCCCACTGTGTCACAATTGCTCACAGGACTCCATACAGGAACATGCAGTACAGGTTTGTGGCGTAGGAGCAATAGGCTATACCATACAGCCTGGGTGTGTAGTAGGCTACACCACCTAGGTGTGTGTAAATACACTCTATGGTGTTTGCACAACAACGAAATCACCTAACGATGCATTTCTCAGAATGTGTCCCCATCGTTAAGTGACACATGACTGTATTATTACATATTAAAACATTTTCTTCAACCTAAAAGTTTGTTTTCTTTCTTCTGAATTCAATAGAAATTAAAGCATTTTCATGGCCCCCTAAAAGTACTGTGGGTCATGGGTGTGCCTCACAGGTAAGGGGACCCCACATTCTCCTCCAAATCCCATGTGTCCTTTGTTTCCTGTGCCATGCTCTCTAGATCTGGGCTGTCCAATATGGCAGCCACTAGTCATATGTGGCTATTTAAATTTAAATTAATTAAAATAAGATAGAAGGAAAAACTCAGTTCTTCAGTTGTACTAGCTGCATTTCAAGTGCTCAATAGCTACAGGGGGCCAGTGGCTCCCATACTGGACAGCGCAGACAGAACATTTCATCACTGCACAGAGTTCTGTCGCAGAGTGTTACTCTAGAGAATCAGCTTCAGCTACTCCAGCTCTCCCAGATGTCTCTCTCCTTGGAATGTGGATGCCTATTCTGGGCCAGTGTTCGAATCCATCACCTACAAGATGGGTGAAACTGAGCAGAGCCTTCAAATTATTCGGGCTTCGATTTGTCACTTACGAAGTGAGAGTAATACATGTCCTAGTAAGGACAGTGATGGTGCATAACTAATTTGCACTGAGTACATTTGAAGACTAGTATTTGCCATGCATTAACTCATTCAGCCTTCTCAACAACTCCACAAGTGCTATTCTCAGCTCCCTTTTACTGGGACCAGAGAAGTTGAATAACTGCCCAGGGCTACACAGCTGGTCAACAGAACAGCTGGGATTTGAAACCAGGTCTATCTGACTCCAGACCCCACTTTCTTAACTTTTAATTCTGTGCAGTACTGCATCCCCTATCCAAAGACCAAGTGAGAGAATACATGTGAAAGTTTATTTGAAAAGTTATGGGCCATCGTCCGGATGTAAGACAGAATAATTTTTATCATCAATAGCAATGTGAATACTAACAAAAAATGGGACCCCAGGTCCCAGGTCTCTTTCACCCACATCCTAGGAAAAGACTTCATTTCTAGTCATTTCTCTTTCCTTTAATTCCAGACCAGGCCAGGCCTGGCTTTTACAGACAACTTTCCCAAGATGGCCTCTCTGCCAGGCTGGTGGTTTGGCCTGACATTCACCAAGCTATTATGGATCCCAATAAGGTGTTATTCTGCATCCTTTCTCCCTGTGCATTCTCCTATCATGTTATCTGTCTTTTCTGCAGCCTTGGGAAGTAGGTAGGAATAGTTATTATTATCTCCATTTTACAGACGGACAAATCGAGGCCCAAGAGAGATTCTGTGGCCCTCCCAAAGTCACATGAGCCATCAATGGCTCAACATTGGCTCCTGTCCTGTGCATATTCAGTTCTTTGACCTTTGTTTTGCTACATGAGAACCCAAGAGTGGCTTCCTACAAACTAACAAATGACTTAAGTATTCATCCAAGTTTCTTGGAAGTAAATTAAGCCTTCCTACCACAGTGAATTCCAGTTGGCTGAAATCAATGGAGCTGGTGTTCAAGCCCTATCCTCACCAGGGTGGGAGGGAAAATCCTCCTTTTGATCTGATATCAGATTAGGTGGTCCCAAGAATGTAGTCCTGTTCCGGTCTTGCTTCCTCTCAAAAACTATCAATGGCTCCCTACTACTAAGAGGAAAAATTATTTCAGTGGCTGAAACTTCCTGACTAGCCGGTACCTGGAATGTTACCATTCTTTCTCTTATTTTTTTTTTCTGGTTCAAAGGCACTATTCAGGTTCAAAGGCACAATCTCTCTTAATCCCTTTCCCTTTCCCTTTTAAGCTTTTGTCACAGAAAGAATATGTTTAGGATTCTTTCTTGAGAGCTACAAAAGCCAGCCCTAGCACTGAATGCCTGGGGTAGAGGGATGGGAGAGGCCAGGGTCAGGCACTCAAATTCACTATAATTTCACAATGGGGGGATCTGGGGGAGAGAGTGGACATTCTCCAGTCCAGAGGAATGACTCCACTGGCTCTTTCTTTCATGAAAGGCTCTCCAAAGTTTAAAAAATATCTCATTGTATTGGTTCTCCATGGCCTAGGAATCTAGAGCACCCAGGTTCAGGAAGTTTGGCTATCTGTTCTCAGTTCAGCCACTGCTTTTCTGGGTTGCCACGGGCGTGGCGTGCAAATCTCAGTTTTCTTCATCTGAGAAATGGGAGTAAAGGGTAGACGTGTTTCTTAGGAGTATTATGTGAGTTACTAATCAATGTCTGTGACATGCCTGAGGAAAGGGCGTGTTGGGCCATGTGGATGTCATCGCTGCTCTGTGCTGCGGTACTTCTGGGAGTGTTGAGGAGGAATTTCATTTTCAAAAGCAAAGCCCAGCATTTCGAACAAATCTGGTAGGAGCTTCTTAGGTGGAAGTCTGATTTGGCTTTGACTTCCTTCAGGTTCCCTATGGAAGGAACGAAATTAGTTATAGAGTCATAGACTCCTAGAACTGAAAGGCCGAATCACTCGTTGAGGGTCTGATAAAGACCATAGAAATGCACAGGCCAAAGAATCCTACCTGTTTGTGTTGGAAGGGACTTTAGAACTCTTCTCGTCTCCCACCAAGAGCAAATATCCCCCTAGATTAGAACATCCTTCACAGGTGGCCACCCAGACTCTGCTTGGATTTCCCCAGTGATGAGGAGTCAGACTTTTATCAGTGACTTGGATAAAGACATGGATGTTACAACCATCGAGTTTCTGGATGTCAGAATCAAGACTCTGAGAAGTTGGAGTTTCAATCTGAAATGCAGGATGAACTGAATGAATCACAGCGTCCTTAAAGCCCAGTGGCATTTAGTTGCAGGAAAGCAGCCCGCACAAGAATAGATCGGGGGTGACATGATAATACGTCTGAAAGTTTTTATTGTCCGCAAACTCAAGAGTTAGTAATATTAATATGAGCTGGCTACTAAAATGTAATAGTGCTGGGTTGTTTAAAACTGTGTTATGTATTGTGCATTAATTAACTTCATTCTCAAAATGATCTTACATAATAATGACAACAATTATGTAGAGATTAAAAAATGATGACAACTAATCTAAGCACTTTATACGTATTAATTCATCAACACAACCCAATGAGGTATATGCTATTATTATTTCCGTGTTTTGAGATAAGGAAATTTCTTTGCAACAGAAAAAGAAAAACTACTGAATCAATACATCACCATCACTGGTCCTTAGTATTTGTATGCACTGAATCGTGGACATTATCAGTGTGTGAAACTAAGGCCCTTAAATTTAAAAGAGAGAGACAGAGAATCCATAATTGGTATGCTTGTCAGCTGGAACACATCAGAAATTCAGGTTGAAGTAATAATGGCATAAATAGTTTAAAGACATGCTTAATATATGCAACATATTATTGTATGTATGGAAAACAAAAACTATGTTCGAACTGTTAAATAACATTAAAAGAGGATGTGACCTGTATCTACACCACTGATGTGCCATACGATAAATGTTATGTTACAGGTCATGTCCACACAACTACAATTTGCCATTTTTGTAAGAAGTATACTCTTATATTAGATTCTAATAATTGGTTTCTGTAAAATATTTTTAGAGTTAAAAAATGCAGTCACAAACCATAGCAATTTCTTTTACATAATAGAAATTCAATAAATGTCTTATATAAAAAACAAACAAAAAACAATCTTACAAAGTAGGAAAACGGGATTACAAAAGGTGAGCCATTTGCCCAAGGCCGCATAGCCAGAGCCTATGTTGTTAACCACCTTCTCCTACCTTCCTCATCTATGATATGGGGTTGGGAGTTACACAGAGACAGAGTTTGATTTGTACGTATATCCTGAAAGGCTCCGTTCATGAACAGGTGGACACAACTAATGTACCCACAGTAATTCCAAACATGACCACGGAGCATGCTGTGTAGGTTTTTGCAAATGTGTACATTCACCCACATTGGATCTCTTCCTGGGCCTAAGGAGCCCAGGAGCACGAGGCCCCACCCCAGACAAGCGCCTGCTCGCAGCTTCCTGGAACAGTCTGTGGCTAGGCCAGCAAGCTGCAACTCGACCAGAGACCAGTGGCTTCCTGCTTCGCCAGGGAACAGCGCAGTCCTTCTCCAGAGGGTTCAGCAGGCCCTGCGCTTACTCCAGCCCAGGCTTTGATTCTGCCTTGGTATTACAAAAGAATAACTAGTATGCACTGAGTGTTGTCTATGTGCCAGGCTCTGTGTTAAGTGCATTAATGTGCATGATCTAATTTAGTCCTCATAAAACCTCATGAAAGCAGTACTCTTTTTTTTTTTTCCCCCAGAAGGAACTGTTAGAATTCAAGCAGTATTCTTAACAGCCCTGTGTCACAGACGAAGAAGCTCAAGTTCAAAGATGTTGAGTAACTTACCGAGGTTATACAGTTAGCACGTGGTAGAGCTGGGACTTGAACCCAAACAGATTCGTAAGTGATCACAGCCTCTCCTTCTGGCAGCACAGACAGAAGGAAAGAACCTGCCTCTAGTTCTTACCCTGCGACTCTGGGCAAGTCTTTTTTCAGGACTTTATTTTCCAGCTTGAAAAAGGAGGGGATGATCTTTAAGGGCTCTTTCAGCTTTCATCCGTCATTGCTTTTCCTAAGTCCAGATTCTTCCGTTTTTCAATGAGTATTTATTGAGCCTGGTTCTATATACCAGGCACTGATTTAGGCACTGGGGATTCGTCCACGAGTAAGATACACAGAGCTCTTGTCTTCATGGGGCCCTGTGTCAAGTTGGGGAGACAGTTATTAAACAAATGAACAAGAATATATAGGGTGGTGAGAAGTGTCATGAAAAAATGGGGCGAAGTGATAAGGAAGGAGGTTGGTAGGGAGGCTATTCCAAACTGGGGGCCAGGAGGTGATATTTGAGCTGGAAACTGGATGACAAGAAGGAACTACCCATGGGAGAATCCTAAGTAAAGAGAGACAGCAAGTGCAAAGGCCCTGAGGCCGGTCATACTTTGGCATGACTGCAGCTTGGTGAACAATGGGAAGAGTGCTGAGAGATATCACTGGAGAAGTAGACAGGGCCCAGATGGTATGGGGCTTCTAGGCCATGGTAAGGAGTTTAGATTTTAATGTAAGTGCTGTGGGGAGCCACTGGAAAATATTTAAACAGGGGGCTGGGTGTGGTGGCTCATACCTGTATGCCTAGCACTCTGGGAAGCCAAGACGGGAGGATTGCTTGAGCTCAGGAGTTCGAGACCAGCCTCAGCAAGAGTGGAGAGAACCCATTTCTACTAAAAATAGAAAGAAATTAGCTGGACAACTAAAACTAAAAAAAAAAAGTAGCCGGGCATGGTGGTGCACACCTGTAATCCCAGCTCCTCAGGAGGCTGAGGCAGGAGGATCTCTTGAGCCCAGGAGTTTGAGGTTGCTGCGAGCTAGGCTGAAGCCATGGCGCTCTAGCCCAGGCAACAGAGCGAGACTCTGTCTCAAAAACAAAAACAAAAACAGAGAAGCCATATGAATTGATCTTTGTTTTCACAAGATGGTCTCGGGTGTTGTGGGTGGGAGGATGGTGCAGGGAGACCGATGTGCCCTCCAAGCCTGTCACTTACCTGGACCCAGTGCCAGGGAACAACTGTGCAGACTGTTCCTTCCCTTAGCAAACTACTCTCCAGGCGTGTGGGTCCTACAGCTTGGGCACGGACATGGGCACCAAGCTGCCACCCGAGGGTGCATTCTCTCAGCACCTCGTCCCCCCCCGCCCCCCAGGGAGACCCCACCCCTCTCCCTTCCCTACAGCTCATCTTAACGGCTCCTGCGCTGTGAGGCGCCTGTGCAGCCACGAGCGGTGTAGTGTGTCTTGCTGGGGCCTGCCCAGCGCAGGTGCTGACCTGGTGAACAGGAAGCTCTCTGCACAGCAGGGAGGGCAGGGCTGGGAGGCTGCCTGCAACCAACCTGGGCTGGTGGAGCTGAGGAGCCAGTGGAACGGGGACTGGGTGAGGACTCATTTTCCCCTGGGGTTCCAACTTGAAAAGCAATGCCATCCTGCAGGGGCCGGGGACCGAATGACTCGGGGTCCCCTCCTGCTTGTGGGGGCTGTGCCGGGAGAAGCCTTTTGCCTGGGGCTGGCCCTCTGGGGGCTGCAGCGGTAAGCAAGCGGGGAGAGCAGGGAGCAAGCAGGGTGGGGAACGCACAGCGGCTCTTTCTGACCCCCAGTGTAGAATCTGCCTCCATCCTCCCCGCCTTTTCTGCACCGCCGGGGCTTGGGGCACGACCAACAGGATCTGAAGTGGGGGGTGGCGAAGCTGGAAAGGAGGGGAGGCTTTCAGACCCTGCCTCCATCCTGCCTCCCCTCTCGGGATGCTAGGGGCAGGATCTTACAGAATCCTGCGTCCAGTTCATGCAGGATTCTGGGAAGACAGGGCTCCAAGCCTCTCCTTTTCCCCTTGCCCTGGAAGTTTAACTCTTCCTTACCTTTGAAGAGCAAGGCAACTGGAAAA
>RJWJ010012760.1:0-41297 GCA_004363605.1 Indri indri
TTAATATTATAGAGAACTAGAAAAAAATTTTACCTAGTTGATGAGAGAGGACCAAATCCATAAGTGGGTGTTTTGAATATGGAAAAGGTACACATATATTGTGCTTTCACAGTATATATGATAAGAGAACGGCTTAACTGTACGGTATGCAAAGTTTGAGAGAGTTTGGTATATTTGTTATTTAAATGAAGAAGTATGTATCTGTATGTCAATCAAAGAATAGAAGTCCTAAAAATTAAAGATAGAGAATAGTTGGTTGAATTGAAAGCTGAGGAGGAAAAATTGTTGCTTCAATTGACCAAGTGGAGGAGTCATCTTTTCAAATCAAAGCAACATGTCTTTATTATAGAATGTCTTTTGTTCCTTTGGGTAGATGTCTAGTAGTGCTATTGCTGGATCAAATGGTGTTTCTATTTTTAGCCCTTTGAGGTATCTCCAAATTATTTTCCATGGAGGTTGTACTAATTTACAGTCCCGTCAGCAGTGTAAGAGTGTTCCTATCTGTCCACATCCTTGCCAGTGTTTGTTGTTTTGGGACTTTTTGATAAAGGCCATTCTCATCGGAGTTAGGTGATATCTCATTGCGGTTTTGATTAGCATTTCCCTAAAGACATCTGCACTCAAATGTTCATGGCAGCACAATTCACTATTGCAAGGATTTGGAAACAACCTTAGTGCCCTTCAATCCATGAGTGGATTAATAAAATATGGGATATGTATACAATGGACTACTACTCAACTACAAAAAACAATGGTGATCTAGCACCTCTTTTATTATCCTGAACAGAGCTTGAGCCCATCCTCCGAAGTGAGGTATCACAAGAATGCAAGAATAAGCGGCACATGTACTCGCCATCAAATTGGCACTAACTGATCAACACTAAGGTGCTCACATGATAGTAATATTCATTGTGGGTTGGGGGTAGGAGTGCGTAAACTCACAGCTAATGGATGAGGTGAGCATTGTATGGGGGAAGGGCACCCCTCTAATCCTGGCTTGGGTGAGGCAAAGTCATAACATGTAACCAGAATGTTTGTATCCCCATAATATCCTGAAATAATAATAAGAAAACAAAGCAACATGTCTTTGAAACATAAAGGATCAAAGAGAAAGCTAGGACACAAAAAGCAATTTTAGGTGCAGAGAAGAGGAAAAAAAAAAACTGAGGAAATTCAATGAAATAGCCACAGCATTTCAGAAAACAGTATGCAGAATTATCTGCCAATTATCTTAATGTTAAAGAGAGATTAGGGGTTACATATAATGGGGAAGTATTGGAAAGGCTGTTTTGGATAATATGATAAAGGATCTATTAATGATAAAACTGACAACCACCAGGTCCAAGTTAAATGAAGAGGTCAGTATGCCTGGACATTACTGGTAAACTAGGGACATTAAAGATTCAAGGAGCTAATGAAGGCATTCACAGAAATAATTTGTTGTAAAATAAAAGCCATGTGACTCCAAAGTTTCAATGTTTTTAAATACTATGTTATACTACCCATTGGGAAAAGCGGAGGGCAGAGAGGCGGAAGAGAGGAAGAAAAGGGTGGAAGAGAAAGCAAAGGAAAAGACTATTAGTTCTCAAAGAGACTTGAGCCTCTTATAAACTACTACTATTTAAGCAAAGCATGTATTTTCAGATAATTATATATCTGACCCCCAAATAATCAATAACTTAACTATTGACTTGTGCAAGCTTGTCTTCTTCCTTAAATAGATTCAATTCTATAAGTGTATTACAACTCTTTCAGTTCTCTCCTTCCCTCCTTGCCTTCCTTTTTCTCCTCTCTTTCCATGCACAAATATTTTGAACGCCAAACATATGCCAATTATTGGAATAGGCAGTGCTAATTTGGATTCATCTTTAGGCTAGTAGGAAAGAAACGGACACAGATGTTTCTATCACAGAGTCATATGTTATAATAGAGGCAATCGGACAGTGTTATGGCATTAAATCTTAAAGGATTATATGATAGATTGCGATATTCTTCACAAATATCCATGTTGCAAATGTCTCCCCTATTGGCCCTTTCTTGACACCCCTCCTTAACCCAATAACCTTGGCTATGTGACTTCGTTTTGTAATGAAATGTGGATGAAAATGACAAGGAGACGTTATACAAATTGCCATGCAATTTCATCTTTTCTGTGATGGAACACACAACGTCCTAGAGAAAAGCTATTTCTTGAACGTAGATCTCAGCATCTAGAGGATGTGGAGAACGATCACAGCCTACTCACAATGGACATGTACATGACCAACAAATAAACATTGGCAAGCTACTCAGACCCAGTTGTTAAGAAGGGCAAGGCACATTTTGGAGCTGAAAGTAGTTTAAAAAGGTTCAATGCAAAGGCGTGTATATAGTAAGAAGACGAAGGGGAGTTGAAGATAGATATGTGTGTGTGGAGGGGGAGGATTGGTAGTGTTTTTGGTGAATAGATTTAAGGGGAAATGAGATTGGAAACTGAGAAACTAAGAGCCTAATTAATCATTTTTTTGTGTGTAAGAGTTTTCCGGATACAGTCTCTCTGATCACTCCCTCTATAGGCAGCTATCAGCAATAAGGAAATTCAGTTTGTGTTGTTGACTGCAGGTGATCCAGGAAATCTGGAAACTGCTCATTGTCTTGCAGGACGTGGGCTTCTTGATTTCATTTTGGCTGTATCCTGCTTGAAGGTAGAGAACATGTGCCTTTATTCTTTGGAGGAACTTGGCATATTAAGGCATTTCTTATAACAGAAGAGCAAGCAGAGGGAAAGAAATGGGAATTGTTCTTGTCTATATTGGCTCAAATTTCAAAGATCTTCCAGCATTTCCTAAGCTGTTTATGGTAAAAGACAAAATTTATTTCCACAATCAGCAATCCATCGTAGATCAATACTTTGTAAAATGCAAAAAAAAAAAATCAATTGCTAAATAAATTTTAGAAGACATATGAAATATAAGTTCAGATTTCTTCTAGATTCAACAGACATATAATTATTCTGTCAAATTTCTATAATAGTTTCTAATTATTTAATTTCTATTTCTGTACTAATATTGTTATGAACTAAAACAAAACAAAGGAAAACATAAACAATGTGCAGACTAGAACTGCTTTAGGCCAGCTTTTGAATAGCACTGTTATAAAAGAATCATATTATTTGATACATTTTATATGTGGATAACTCAGATAAAATATAAAATAAAGCAGTAAATTATAAGACCTACTATCTACATGGAGTAGTCCTGTTGGCCTTATTAATTTTTTCTTATTAAAATAAAACTCTCCACATTGAAGCTTTTACTGCCACATGGACATGTAATTTACAATGAATCATTGGTCACATTTTATGAAAATAATGTTTTAAAAATAATACTTGAAATTAATTCTGTTCAATTCCTAAAAGAATCATCATACTCATTCTTATATATTTTGTTCACATAGCATAAATATAACAAAATGAAGAAACACTGAAATAGTCAAAATGAAAAATTTTGGTCTATGAAATAGAATCAGGAAACCAACCTCTCTCTCTGTTTCTCTCTCTCTCTCTCTCCCATTCTTCCTTTCCTCTTCTCCTTCTATTATTTTTTATGAAAGTACTAGAATTCCTAAAAGCAAAGAGCTAATAACTAACTGGGCTTGATCAGATAAATCAGTTCAGTTTGTCAACATTTAAGCTCCTGTCAAAATCCTAATATTGAGTCTACTTGGATTGGCCATCGTACTTGAAGTATGCTCTTGAATTTTAGAAAAACTTGTATCATTTGTTGCTCCTGTTTATCTCTAAAGACAATCCAAAAGTCATGGTAATTAGCAGCATTTTAATTGCTAGCATATAAAAATTGATTTTCACCTTTGCCAATATTAAAACCTTAATAACAATAACTAAGATGTTATACTTTTTTACTCTGGTATGCTGGCAACATCGTTAAGAGCAGCAGTTAAAGCATTGGAGAAAATATAATTAAATTTCGCCATTGAGAAACCTCAAATATATTACAAACATTCCACAAGAATGGTAATAATGTATTTCAACATGTTATTTATCTTACTTTATAATTCTCATAAAGTTTAATGATGACTAAATTTATAAATAACATCTAGTAAATATGTTTTCAAGATACAAATAGAGTTATGAAGCTGACGGTTTGCAAAAAGGCTTGAGGATGTTAATACACACTTCAGCATTTCTGTTTAAGAAGAATGTACTTTGTATGGTCATAGAATAAGAATGGGATAAAGTAGTGGCCTGCCATGGTGTGCCAGGAAGATAATCTACGAACTTTTATCTAGTAATAAACAACATCATAGTGGGAGAGTGATATTTAGAAGTACAAAAAGCTTTTCACTTCACTACAAGAGCTACTACTGAGCACAGGGACCATCAATCCTCTCCATTTTATCATAAGAAAACAAATTAAAAATAGATTTAAAAAAAAAATGCCAGCGACATGAGTAAGAGAAAACCCGTGGAGTGAAAATTTGTTAACTCCCAAGGAGGACTTCTATAACAGGCAAGTGAGTCTTTTTGTAAAAAGGCTGATACATACTGGGCTTCCAGGGGCTGTTTGTTCATGTGCCAGAGCACCTGCTATTAATTTCTAACATCCCATTTCGGGAAGAACAATTCCTCTTTATGTCTTCCTCACCTCTTCCATAATGCTCTTTTAGGAACATCTAAAAATAAACTGAGACACATAGCTAAGGAACATGGGTTTTTGAAAACTTCTGCATTAGTAACCTCCAATTTTTTTATTGAAAAGCATTAAAAATAATTTAATCAAGTAACATCAACCCTTAATCCATATTTATTCTTTCTTTATTTGAAAAAAAACATTAAAATATCTGCAGGCTGCACTGTCAAATATGATAGCCACAGCCCTATGTATAACAATCTCCTGTATCTATAATATTTGTTTTTATATTGTTCTAAGTCTATATCTGTTTATCATTTAATATTATTTTTCTAGTTTATTTTCTTGAATTATTTATTTTTATAATTGAGTCACATATGTCTGTAACACCTGGCTAGAAAATTTAGTCTTCTTTCACTCTTTCCTCTCATTTACTTTCCCTCCTAACATCTAACAATTTTCTTAAAAACTAAAATCTAATCACGTGGTATCCTTCCTAAGTACATCTCCATCCTTCCCCATTACCTACTAGGGAACTTCCAGCATTCATGGTCTTATATTCAAAGTCTTTTGTCATCTCTTTCTAGCTGACCTTCCATATAGTCATATATTACACTATTTTTCTAAATTGGTCAATTATTCATTTTAAAGCATGCTACTTACTCTATTTTATCTGTAAATGAATTTGCATTATTTCTTTTCCCAGGAAACCCACACACCAATCTCTCACTGTGGTCTGTTGAGTGGTAGCCACCAATAATACATACTCACATCCCAACCCACTGAGCCTGTGAATGTGAACTTATTTGGGAAAAGGGGTCTTTGCAGATGAAATTAAGTGAAGAATCTTGAGATGAGATCATCCTAAGATGTACTCTATATTGAACGAAAAGTGTCCTTATAAAAGACAGAACAGGAAAAGACACAGATAGAGGAAACGGCCACATGAAGACAGAGGCAGAGATTGGTTTGATGGAGTTACAAGGTGAGAAACACCTGGAACCACCAGAAGTTAGAGAGGCAAAGAATGATTCTCTCTTAGAGCATTCAGAGGGAGAGTGGCCCAGCCAACACTTTAACTTTGGACTTCTGGCCTCCAGAATCATAATAGAATAAATTTCTGTTGATGCAGGTCATCAAGTCTCTGGCAATTTGTTATGGTAGCCCTGGAATACCAATATACTGACCAAATTACCAAATTCTGTTCATCCTTTAGTATCCTACCAGTGAAAGTATTCTCACCCTCAAAAAGTAATCTCATCCCCTTTTGCAGTTTTTTGTTACACATTTCTAATGATATCTATTACTTTCTGCTGTATGTAAATATTCAGTAATCTTTATTTTACTTTCTAGACTGTGTGTGCTTTGAAGGAAAGCACTCATGCTTTATATATGTCTATGTTCCCATAGCGCCTACCACAGTATCACATATATTATAAAAAAGTACAATAAATATTGTGGAAATGAATATCTTGTAGACAAAATTCATAATTCTGCCTTGAAAAATTATTTAATTCTAAATACTCAGTGATGCAATAGGAAATTCTGGTTTTTATTCTAAGCATGCCTTTGAAATACAGCTTTAACATGTATATACATAATTATCCTCAAAATATAGTGCTTTGAAGCATTTGTTTGATTATTTGTTTCTTTTAATGGAATAGTTTAGTACAAAGGAAAACAATTTTTTACATGTTAGATCTAAATAGCAATGAAACCAAAACCAATAAGAGCTTGGAATTAAAACATTGTATTTTAAAACATAATTATAATTTTTATGGTCATTCTATCTAAAATATGATTTGTTGAAACAATCTTTAGTTTTAAGAAAATGAACTCTAATTTAGGTGAAATACCTCTGTAAGATTGTTTAAAAGAAAGGTGTAGGCTTTGTATCTTCTTTTGATAATATGCTGTTATCTTTTTGCAAAGCTACATATGTAAGACTTCTCTTATGAAATGTGTTTGTGGAAAGAATAATTGCCAAAATGGTATTGGTGACAATGTAATCATATACTATATCAAACAACTTCTTAACATAAATATTTACATAATGGCTGTTTTCACAATAAGAAAATAACGCAAAATGAAAATAGAAATGATTCTCACCTCATTTCAAAAAATAAATGTCAGTATATTGGAATATAAAGTAATTTATTTAATTCTAGATTATGTAATTTAACATGGTATTATTACAGAAACTGAGAACTATCATTCTCTATTAATATAGTTTAATATTTTTCCAAAAATAAAAGGGTCTTGATCTCATTCTCAAAGTAAATAATATCTTCCTATGAGGTTCCTCCACAATTCCTCCACTTAGGGAATTAAATATTATTCAAAAAAAATTTACTAGAACATAAAAAAAAATAAAAATAAAAGCATCAACAATTTTACCTCTATTCAATTAACATATTTTATTGAGTATCTGGCATATATTAGAATTATTTATAAATTCTTATTGAATAAATCAATCTGGCATATTCTTGTTTCTTTTTTTACAACTGGCTTTAATTTTAGGAGACAAAGTTTGTTTTTTTAAATAACTAAGACATTTCTATAAAATAGATTTACAAGCACATTGCTCTTATAACAATTATCTTCCATATCAGTGTCTAAGAGACTAAAAGGTTTTAAAATATATTTCAGTAGCACAACCATATTATTGTTAGTTGCATGCATTAATATCCCTTTTCTTTTGTCACAAGGAAAAAGTACTATATTTTGAGGATAATTCTGTGTATACATGTTAAAGGTAACTCTTTCTTGTTTCCTGGTTCTCTCTCCTCCCATTTGAGGAGGAATATCACGCCATTATTGAATCTCAACTCACCAATATATTTAGCTGCTCTCTATTTATAACAAAATTTCTGTGACTTTATATAGGTTGGAATCTATTGTATATCAATAAATCTCCATCAATTCTAAATTCTATTCCAGTTACCACCCTTTGTCACAGTCTACTGCATTTTAGAGATACGTTTTCTAAAATAACTTTCTTGTTGTAAAAAACACATAACATAAATTTGCCATCTTAACAAATTTTTAAGGGTACAGAACAGCATTGTCAACTATACGCATATTGTTGTACAACAAATCTCTAGAACTTTTTTCATTTAGCATGGCTGAAACTCTATACCCATGGAACAGCAAACTTCCCATTTCCCCCACCCCACATCCCCTGGCAACCACCATTCTACTCTCTGGTTCCATGAGTTTGATTACTTTAGGTACCTCATATAAGTGGAATCATGCAATATTTGCCTTTTTGTCATTGGCTTATTTCACTTAGTATAATGTCCTCAAGGTTAATCTGTATTATAGGCTATGACAGGATTTCCTTTTTTTAAAGGCAGAATAATATCCCATTGTGTATATATGCCACATTTTATTTTTTTTTTTATTTCAAAATTTTACAAGGAGCATCCCTTCCAGGGTTTCTAGAGACAAAAGCAAACTGGTTGTAGAACAATTTGGTTGTAATTCATCATCTTGAAGATTCACATACAATGTCACTTGTAGGCAGCACCCACTGCTACATGTGGCTAAGACCTGTGGTTTCAATTTCTCATGGACAGATTATTTGCTTTCAAGTCATTGTCTTGTACGGTTGTCAAGCTTCCCCTCTGTTACTCAGGCTGGTGGAGAGAATTTTGCTAGTTCTCTTTCCAAAGATGTCATAACCTCTCAAGAATCCCCTTAGGAAGACCAGCTCCAGTTCTCTACACAAATGCAGACTACTACTTTGCCTTGCCTTGATTGACTACCAGAACCCCAGACCTCCAAGCTCCAGCCTGTGCTGGTTACTCTGCCACTCTGTTTCAAATTTGCTGTCTTTGAATCTTCATTTTTGATTCTTTCAGGATACCCTTTCACTTATTTCTCATGGATCCTCTGTTGCCTGGCCCTCTGTCTTGGTTTACTCTTACTTTAGTTAGCAAAATGCATTCTGTACTACTTCCTTAAGAAAGGAAGAAAAGATGAATTAAAAAATGTGTTTTTAACACCTAGTATATCAGTCAATGTCCTTACTCAATCTCTAAACTTGGAGTAGTTGTCTAGGAATAAAATGTTAGATTGGAGATGTCCATATAAAAATTTTAAGTCTGTTCTCAATTTTCTTCTACTTTAGATGTGACTGTAGAAAATTCTATCATACTTATTTATGAAATTTGATTGTAATTGTCTCTCCTTCTCTATAAGCTTTAAGATTGTTTCTTTATCCATATTGTTTTGAAATACTTTGTATCTAAGTATGAGGGGTTTTATTTTTATGGGTTAGACTGGGTATTTATTTGGTTTCATCCTTTGAGTCTGGAAAATCACAATTTGTATTATTTAGTTCATTAAGTATTTTAAACAACTATTTTGTTGTAGTGTGTTTTGGATACTTGAAATACATAAGAAAATAAAATGGACAAAATCTCTGCCTTCCGGTAGTTTATATTCTAATGGAAGCAGATAAATTATTTTAAGTACATTTCAAAGATTGTTAGAAGGTAATGAATGATATAGGGAAAAAATAAAACACGGTAAGGGATATTGGGACGTTGGGGGTTGGGGAGGCATATTGCAGTTTTCAACAGGGTAGTCAGGATGTGCTTCCTTGGGAAAGGGAAATTTGAAACAAAAATGAAAGAAATGTGGGGAAAAGTTATTTAATTATCTAGGGGAAGAGATTTTTTAGGAAGAGGGGAGAGCCACCACAGAAACCTCACGTAAGAACAAGCTACATAGTTCAAGGGGGCAAGTGTGGCATTAACAATGATCCAGAGGGGAATCAAAGGCAAGTGTGCAAATGGAAGGCTAGTAGGAAGTGAAGTCAGAAGCATAACAAAGGAAGGGTAGATTTTATAGGGCTTTAAGGGAAGGGTGACTGTCTAGTTAATTTATAAACTGGGACCCTTTTGAGAATGAAAGTGGGCAACAATAATAATTATGTAAGGAAAATAGGCAACCTGAAATTGTCCAGGGCAAACTAACACAAATGTTCATTTTAGTTGTATATAATTTTAATCTATTTCATATTACTTTGAGTGAATTAAAGAGATACTAACTTTTTTAAAAAGAAGATGAGTGATATGATCAGAATTATTTTTAAAGGAATGGCCATTGTTGCTGTGTTGAACCCACATGATAGAGAAGCAAGTGTGGGGACAGAGAAGCACGTTGGAAGCCCACTGCCATAATGTAGGTGAGAAAAGGTGTTGGCTTTGACCAGGGTAATGGCAGTGGAGGTGTTGAAAAGTAATTGGATTCTAAATATTTTTTAAAGGTGTAAGTGCAGGTTATCTTGATATAGATGAAGGGAATGAGTAGGCAGTTAAGTGAGATCTTGCTTTTTTCATGTGAGCAGAGAAGGGGCAAAGAGTTAAAGGTGTAGTCAAGGAAATATTATAAGGATTATAAGGATTGCCTTTTAGTTTTGATAAGGAGGTAAGAAAGACGTCAAAGGTGTGAGGAGCACTGAAGAATAAAAGCATATAATGAAGTAAGATCCTGAAGGGTCCTACGGATTGCTGGAGTTGTGCTAACAACCAGAGGGAGTGAGCCAGAAAATGAGTTCATTTCTAGAGAATGAGAAAGAGAAGTTGAAGACTTGTTATTATTGGTAATGACAACGTGTAGGCGGGTCTGACATTGGAGTTAATGGCTGAGAGAGAATCACGAAAGAATTTAAGGAACTGAGAGGCTAGGATTATAGCAGAATCATTTCTGTCTATATTGAAATAACTCACAATAAGACAGGAATAATGTTGGAGAAAATGACAAAGAGCTAGGGACTAAACTGTATTTTGGAAATCAAAAAGAATAGCCAGAAAGCCAGTGAGGGAACATGGAAGCGAGGTATCAGCAAGTAACACATCTGATCACATGATTCAATGCTGGGATTTTTAGCGAGAAGGGAATAGAAATGGATTAGAATCAACCCTGAGGCCAGGTTTTCTGAGAAGTGTGAGACAAAAACCAGCCAACACTGGATAGAGCATTAGGAGATGTGCTTTCATGGAAGAGATGGGTTTCTGTACAGAGGGCATATAAAGGAGGCATTCATAAAAGAGAGTGCAAGCACAAAGGATCTTGCTAGTAGTGGACTATGCATTATAGGCAATCCCATGAGGTGGTTTCAAGACTTAGAGGGGAGTTAGAGAAATGGAGAGAATACACATATATAGAACCTTGTTAGAATTAGAGTACAGGAAATGAGAGGTGATCTGAAAGCCTATGGCTTCTCATGGTGACTAATGTAAGGCTCAAGAACTGAAAGAAAACTATCTTGGTGGATGAGGATCATAGTAGTGACCACACTGTGAGTCTTGGAGGAAGAATGGAGTGGGCTCTGGGCTTCTCTTGTGACCCTCTCCTGATGGAGATAATAAGTAAGGTCTGGAGATAGCTCTACCTAGTCCTGGTGATTAATGACACACTTTGTTCCTATTGGGGTAGGAAAACATTACTTCAAGTGTGCAAGGGCTTTCCTTTCCCTTTCCCTTGTCCTACCATGGATGGTGTCGCAAATATTTAAGGAAGCTGTATATTACTTCCAGTATGGAATGCCCTTTGATCTGTGCCAATGGAAGTTAAAAGGACTTGGAGTAGCATGTTCTTACTCCCAGTGCCCTCAATCTTGGCTCCTTTTATGGGAGGGATGATCTTTGTGCCAGTGCATAGGCTCCCCTAGGTCAGTATCAAGTTGTACAGTCTGCTTCAACAGGGGAGGAAGTTGAAAAAGAAAAAAAGCAGCTCATGATGATAGAGAAACTGTCCTGACGCAAATAAACGTCAGCATTGTTACCAGCTGGACTGGATCTAGGTAAGCTTGATTTTACCCTATTAAACATAATCTGAAAGAATACCAATATTTAAAAAGCCACTCTGAGACCATGAAGAAGTGAGATAAAAAATGAAACCACTCCACAAACTTGTCTAAGCGCAAAGAAAACAAACCACAAAAACACTATTTCTCTATCCTGGCCTGTAAAAGTGAGTTAGCCTGTAAGTGTTACTTCTTTATCCATTTCACCTTTGGCCTTTCTCTATTCTAGATAATATTTATTAGGATACCCAATCACAGGTTCACCCCTGCCTCCAGACAGCATCTAATCAAGGGCAAACCCCATTTTCTGAAACTTTCCCCCAAATCATCTCTGACAGGACCAAATTTATAAGTCCTTCCTAATAACCTCTTACTGAGATGTCCATAGCTCACCATGGTGTGTGGTAAGTTTTGCAACAAGCAATAAGCCTATCTTGCTAAATTATAAGTGCATTTATGCTTGTCTTTTGCTAGAGAACATTGACAAAGTAAAAAATGGGAAAAAACTGCCCCCAGAAAAATAATAATTGTTCAGAAAATAATAATTTTTCATTATACCAACTCATTCTCTACTTAGTTGCTAGCATTCAGAAAACAACACTAGAGTATTATAATTCTAAAGCACTTGCATTTTTTATATATTTTAAATCATAACAAACTTATTTTGTATTGATATCAAAGAGTTTCATATGCTTATATTCTGTGTAGATGCTTGTTTGTATATTTGAATCAATATTTTCATTTAACTCCAATTGTATAACAGATAAAGAATAAAGCACCCCCCCCTTTCAAATGTCAAGTCGTATCACCTTTTCCTTGTTAGAAGGAACCCCACCCCTGCATTACTAAATGGGAAATGTCTAGAACACACCAAGTACTGCTCACATGCCATCCCTTTCAAAAATATTTCAGATCTACTAGAAACAACCAAGAACAGATGTGGAAATTTAGAACTGGATAATCACAGGATGGCATCTGCCAAAAGACCCTAGTAGCTGTTTTGTGTCATTTAAAATGCAGAGTGAACACCTGAAAAATCCTAAAGAGATATTTAACACTTATGCTCTTACTTTCAGAGGAACGGAAACTAAATAATTCAGGTAGGATCAACGAAATTGACCTGTGACTGTCAATATGGAGAAAAACTATTTTATGCAACAATTAACGAGATAGAAAGAAGTATACTCTTATGGTAGGATTATGTGAATGACATTGAAACATAATAAAAAATCATCATGAAACAAGGGATAACAGAATGGAATGCTTTAAAGGTCTTAAGATATTAAGATGTATTTTATTAAGACTATGTGGCAATATGGACATATTCATACAATCTTATTACTTCATGAAACAATGTTACAGAATAATATTCACAGAGAATAACAGAATAAAATAATGTTGTAAGAAAATGTTACCTTTACTATAATTAAAACTATTTAAAATATGTGTGCATACTCATACAGTGTGAGAATGAACACTAGGGAATGATAAAATTCACTATTTTGAGATTGTGGTGAAATATTCTAAATGACATATTTAATAAATTAAACAGCTTAAAAATGAAACTAAATCAAATAATCTTTCAAAATATGTGAATTCAAGTTTTATTTGCCCACTAGAAATATACAGATCAAGATATACAAAGTAAATGGTGCACAGTTATTGAACTAACATCTTCCGGATAAGATTTATCCTTAATGCGGTTATCCATCACTGCTTCTTCTATTCATTTCACAAATAAATTATAAAAATTTGTCCTGATTTAATGTAAAGAAAGTCAGAACGACCCTTAAGAAAATAAAAGTAAGACAATTAAAATTGGTTTTGCATGTTTTCAACTTACCAACTACTAAAGTATACGTAGATTGACAGGTAGATATAGATGTAGGTATATTTTCTATTTTTTTCCATGGGCCTTTTAATGTTCAAAACATAAATGTTCAATTATAATAAGAATGAACATTTTCAGTATACAAATGTACATTTCTGCTTCCTCAGAAAAGTCTCAATTCTGATCAGATCCTAGAAAAAAACAACCATCATTCAGTACAGTTAGTCCAAATGCAAGCTAAAGAAAGTCTACAGTATATATCTCTGTCTTCAAATATTTCAAGCACCCTTTAAAATAATGAATCTATAGCTATCATAATCTAACATTGATTGTAAGTTCACTATAAACCATGTATCATGCTAATGAATACCTATAAAGTATCTACTGTGGTCTGAATGTTTGTGTCCCCTCAAAATTCATATCAAATATCTTCAAATCTAATCCCTAATGAAATATTATTAAGAGGTGGGGCCCTTAAGAGGCTCCACCCTCATGAATAAGATTAGTGTCCTCATAAAAGAGGCCGAAGGGAGATTATTCACCCCTTCCGCCATGTGAGTATGCAATAAGTTGCCATCTAAGAGGCAGAGAGAGAGACATTACCAGACACCAAATCTGCTGTTACCTTGTCCTTTGACTTCACAACCTCCAGATGTGTGAGCAGCAAATTTCTATTGCTTACAAATTTCCCAGTCTGTTATTTTGTTACAGCAGCCCAAACAGACTAGGACAGTATCTACAATAGTCACAAAGTACCTTTCATAGAAGAGAAAACCTAGCTCACGTGCACAAAGTAGCAGAGCTGGTGATCAAATTCAAGTTGTTTGACACTAAATTTTGTATTCTTTTGAACATTCTATACTACCTCTAATCAATGGAATTTTATTTATGCTTTTTAAGTTTATGCTATGGTCATATCCGATTAGCTTGTATAACTAGTGTACTATTCGGAAAATTTCTGCCACCTGTCAGAATTTTAAAACTGTTGCTTGGACATAATAGAAGTGTAATCAGTTTTTATTCTTTTCACAACTATATACATTTTTAAGTTTAAGAAAAATAGCTCCTTTTTTGAATATGTACTTTGAGATGGTTTTCTACAAAAGAATAGATAGAGTATATATTATTCATGGTAGCCCTATTATCTCATTTTTTTAAAGATAAAAAGACTAAGATTTAGTCCAGGTAATTGCATTGCCCATGTTAAACTTCAAGGTACACATCTTTTCAATTTACATGAGCTTTTCCTGATATTTATTTCAAACTAGAGTAATTGTCTAAATTTTAATAGATTAATAGTTGTCCATAGAGTTAGTAATCCTTATATAGAAGTTTCAAAAGAATAATCATTAAATGTTGATAATAATAAAACACTTAGCAAATCAGCTAATTCTCTGTGGTAGGGAAAATGTCATATCCATTCTTTTTAATGCACAGATTAATTAGAATAAGCTAAATACATTTATACTACCTTGCTCAAATCTTAGGGACATAATTTCTTCAATAAACTGATAATATAGCATTGTGTATAGAGAAAATATTTTTAGTATTAATGCAGATTTGAGGCTTTATGAATAAATTTCAACAAAAAAGTGGAGTCTTGGTCTAAGAGCATGACTTGAAAAGTTAATTTATAACTGCATAGATAGTGCTTGAACTCCAAAGAGATTTACCTAATCTAAAGTTATATGTTTACATTTCAAAGGAAAACGAGGCCTAGGATATTGGACACATCTCTAGGCTTTAGAGATCAGAGACACTTGGGCTTATCTGGCCTTAGACAGCATGTACTTACTTTCCAATAAGTTATTAGTATGAGAACCCAGCATCCTTCCATTTCCTCTTCAAGCTGAAAAGATTTTCCCTCTTCTTTCAGGAGAGGAACAGATGTAGCTACCTCTTTCATATATATATATATATATATATATATATATATATAGAGAGAGAGAGAGAGAGAGAGAGAGAGAGAGAGAGAGAGAATCCATTTTTCTCCTTTCGTAGCATGAAGTGTCTAGACATTCATATAGGATATTTTTCCCATCTGACTTTCATCATGTTGCTCAAATGGTAAGGACTGGAGAAAAGGGAGACAGATGTAGTTATTGTTATTCAAATATCTATATGTAAGAATAGATAAATTATATATAAATATAGATACATTATTATGTAAATAATAACTAATCTATTTCTGATCTAGGATACCTTATGTGTTTATTCAGGATAAAATTAATAAAAATGACTATTACAAACCACGAAAATATTTTTATTATCATAAACTTGGAGTAGCAATGACAGTAAATTGTCCATGTAACATAACACTGTTTAAAGGAATAACTTGGACTTCCAGTTATAAGATGGCAGGTTAAGTATACATAAATACCAGTTTCACAGATTTGATAATAAACTCTCTCTTCTGAAGACACAATGAACTAGGAACCTGGACTTATACTCCTGTTGCAGAAAAATATACAAAATATTATTAATAATTTTTTATATTATTCCTTGAACTGATATGGAAGCAAGAAATTTTTAGGCCAAAATCTCAATGAAGCATGAGAGGTAACTGGAAAATTGAGCCGAACAATGAAACAATGAAGCAATGAAGTCAGCTTTTGTCCTGAGAGGGCATTTACCAAATTGCATGAATTTAGGTATCATTGTTCATGGCCATGTGGAGTTTGGGGGACCCAAAGTAAAACAAGAACAGACTCATGGAGGGGAATTTAATGGGTGAATCTGTATAAGGCTGAGCTTGATGGCATCACACTGAAATAATTAAAGGCTAGCTAGAAATAAACCCATACACCCATTACCACCCCATATGCATCCCTACTCCATTTATCCTTCACTACTGCTGAACACAAGGGAAAAAAACAGATGTCTCCCCGGAGAATTCTTAAAGATCTTAAGCAGATTTTTAGACAAAATTCATAACACTTGCATGGCATTTAGAAACCCAAATTAAAATTTTTGTTTATGAAATTCCCTGTCTGGTAGCAAAGCCAGGCACTTCACCAAAGCAAAACCAAAATTCTCCCTGAAAGATTCATTTTTATTCCAAGTTTCAATCTTCTACAGTACAAAAATTCCACGGAAAATTGGCAACTGAAGAGCCAAATTCATTGAATCCACAAGACAACAAATTGCCATGGTTGAAAGCCAAAGAATGACAACAAAATCAGATCCTCAAAAGCTTCATATATTGGAGTCATTGAAGAAAGAAAATATAGTAAAAATGATTACTATGTTTCAAGGAATAATAGAGGTATTTAAATGTTTGAAGGAAGACCACACAAATTGAAAGAAAAAAAAATCAATGATGTAATAAAGTTAGATTTCACAGCTGAAAAGAAAATGAGTTATCTGGAAGAGAGAATGGAAGTAGAGAAGAGGGAATAAAAGACACAGAAAAATAATCAAAAAATCAACTTTAAGTCTCCTTTAATGCTTTCTATTTTGTTTTCAGTATGCAACTTTATTCTAGAATTTCTTCAATTTTTTTCCCTAAAATTGAATCTTCTATTACACATAGATTATTTGTCCCATTTATTTAATAGTACCCTTTAAGAACAGCAACAAATAAGAACTGAGTGGATTTCTTACCAAATATGAGATGTTACCTGTGTAACATACTACAGATGCTCCTCGGCTTACAATTGGGATACATCACAATAAACCCATTGCAAGGTAAAAATACTACATAGAAAATTCATTTAATACATCTAATCAACTGAATCTCATAGCTGAGTCTAGCCTACCTTAAACATGCTCTTGACACTTACATTAGCCTACCAGGTGGACAAAAGCATCTGGTAACACAGTCCACTGTAGAGTGTGGTATTGGTTGTTTACCCCTGTGATCATGTCTGCAGCTTATTGCCACTGTCCAGCATCACAAAAGAGTATCTTGCCAGGTGTCACTAGCCCGGGAAAAGATCAAAATTCAAAATTCAAAATACAGTTTCTACTGAATGCTTATCACTTTCACACCATTGTAAAGTCAAAAAATTGTTAAGTGGAATCACCCTAAGTTAGGGACCATCTGTATATTCAAACTTCAGTACCTTCAGTTTAGAAAATATTATCTTACCTTCTAATAGAAGCTATTGTATAAAATAGATATTTTCAGGCTGTTATTTCTACATGGTGTTATAAGCCTTGCTTGCCATGAAGTGTGAATGATGAACTGAGTAGAATCATGCTTTTTAATCAATAAAGTCTTTAGATCATCAGAAATTACCTAGTCTAATAGATTATTCTATTGATGAGAAAAATCAAAGTGCAGAAAAGGAAACCATGGTTATATAAGTTTGAATTGCCAATAACTTAGTTCTGGATATTGGTGTTTAGGCTCAATATTCTTAGTCTCAATAAAAAGCAGAATTTTGAATTCAAAGTATATCAATTCTACTTTCAACATAAATGTTTACTAGCTTTGAGACTATATCAAAGTTAATTATCATCTCTCGGCATCATTTTCTTCATGTGACAAATGAGGATGCTACCAGCTAATATAAGTTTTTTTAATTAGGAGAAAATAAGGTAATATGTGTGAAAGCTTTGTTATAAGCCATTAAATATTATTTTTACCATTAGTATTATCAATAACAAGTAAAATTAAAAAAATATTATTGCTTTAAAAGCATTCCATAAAATGAGTTTTCTTGAAACATTGAATCACTGTGTGAATTGGGAAATGAATGTCAGCATTTTCTTTTTTATTTTGTTCTATAAAGTCTATCTTTGAACCATATAGCTTTGAACTCCAGGAATTAATTTTCCAAAGTCACCATAGACACAAATAAGTACACATGATATAATTGAAAAGGAAAGCACCATGCTGCTATATCAGAAGCAGAATATGAAAAAAGAAGTGGGAATATTATTTCATAATGGGAAGCAGGAGGAAGCAACTGAAAAAAAAATGAAGAAAACATAAAGATGTGTTAAATAGCTTACATTGTAGCCTACTCAGCCTACAGTATCAGAGTTTTAAAAACATTTATGATACTGATGAACCAGCAGACAAAAAGAAAGAGTCATCACAAAGTATTTGCAGGCTTCAGTTACAATGTTTTCCACAGTTCATGTTTGAAAAACATACATTTCCTAATTCCTAGAATTTAAACTGATTTATGAAGTAATTAATAGAAAAAGAAATAACCATAGTTCTTTTTAAGACATTTATCTAAGATTTTTACCACCACATTTTTAAGCTGGGGGATCAGTAGTAAATACCCAAACAAATCTAATTTATATTGTTTTATGTGCTGATGTAGATAAATACCTAGATGCATTCGTTAGCTTTTGCTGCTTAACAAATTATCTCAAAATGTAGTGGCTTAAAACATTAATCTATTAACTCACGGTTTCTGTTGCTCAGGAAGCTGACCACATCTTGGCTAGGTCCTCTGGTTCAGGGCGTCTTACAAAACTGTAATCAAGGTAGTGGTCAAGGCTGCACTTTTCTTTGAAGGTTCAGCAAGCTTGGAAGGCTTGGAAGCAGGGAAAAATCTGCTTCTAAGCTCACCCATGTGGTTGTTGGCAGGATTAATATCCTCAGGGGCTGTTGAACTGTTTCACATTGGGCATTTGTCAAAGGCTTCCTCAGTTCCTTGTCGCATGGGACTTTCTATAGGGCAGGTCACAGTATGGAATCTGGCTTCCATCTAAGAGAGCACTTAAGTGAGAGTGTAAACAAGGTGAGCGAGAGAGAAGCCAAAGTCTTTTTGTTGCCTAATCTTTGAAGTGACAGATCATTACTTTTACCATATTCAATTCATTAGAAGTAAGGAACTAGGTCCAGTGCACATTAAGGCACAGAGAATATAAATAATACTAGAATTCTAGAATGTGTTATTGGAAGCCATCTTAGAAGCTGACTACCACAATAGACCATAGATAGATACATAGATAAATATGCATATAAATACACAGATGTGAGAATACATAAATAGAAATATATGTTTATGTTAAATATTTAGTAAACCATACATTTTTAAAGTTTAGTTTTATTTCTTTTAAATTACTTTTTGGTTGTGTTGATGAAGGTCAGAGTATACATAACTTCAAACACTACAAAAGAGTGTTCTTGAAAATTTGTAATTCCAAATTCCACTTTTAATCAAAAATACCATACCTAGAATTTGTAGGGCAAGTGAAAAGTAGTGCCTATTTCAAGAATGGTGGCTAGACAAAATGCAATTTAATTTTGGTTGGCTACAGATGCTTTCATCTTTGATGTATTTATTTGTGTTTCTCTGAAAAGATTACTTTCATTTTTTTCAGATATTTTGGACAATCAAATTAAACTGTTTTAAAATATCAATTTCTTCACATATTTCCCCAAACATTTCTAAGTTCTGAAGCTCTAGTGACACACCAAATAACAACAAATTAATGACAACAAATTAATTTCTAAATAAGTATCTGTAGGACTCCTTGTTGCATATCAATATGAAAATTCAAAAAAGAGAAATAGGTTAAAATTTAATTATTATAAAAGGCAATAGTGAGATAAAAAATTAACAAAATAATATATTGGCTATCTTATCAAAAATGCTAAGATAAACATTAATATGATTAACACATTTTGAAGAAATCATATGCTTACATCTTAATACAAAAATTACCTAGCTGCTAGAAAAAAAGTGCTGAATTATTATATCATACTCCTGTGATGGAGTTCTAGTAGCAGAAGTATTTTATGTTGTTTCTACTGAGTGAATTCACATTTTCTGGCTCATGGTTAATACTACCTATAATAATAGCAATTTTCAAATGAATGTCAAGATAGCTAACACAGAGGTACTTTAGAAGAACAAGCTAGAGAGACTAATATGTTTGTTTTTATGAAATTCTCTTTTGGATTCTGATTGGTCAACCATTTAAAAAAGTAGTTATTCAAAAGCTGAAGTGAAATTCAAAACATCGTATTTAATAAGCAATGCTGCACTGTCAGTCATCAATGGGAATAGAGCCGACTCTTAATATTAACCAGAAGATACTGTTTGAATGGCAGCCTGGGATCATAGAGCAGACTATAGCAGTTGTAAGTGCTGTGTGAACTATCTTTCAAAGTCTGTATGGGCATAGTAATTTCCATATTGTAATTCATATGGGAAAATATAATGGAGACAAAGGAGTTTTGTAAAATGAAAATACAATTTAAAGGAGATAAAACTTGATAAATGTGAAGAATGTTAGCCGATTGTTGGACTTTTTATGATAGACACAGCAGATACTCAGATAGTTTTAAAAATTAAAAACACTTAGGATATAGACTTTCGGGAACACAAAATACAGTTTTTTAACAATGACAGTTTAGTCTTTCCTTATTTCTGAATAAGAGCTCTGTAGTCTTTTCTCTTTATCATTTATGTTACAAAATTTCTAGAACTGGAAGTCATCATCACAACTCAATCTAGAGTCCAAACAACTCTATTCTTTTAGCCCCTGACTTACCATTTAGGATCAGATTCTGAAACATTAACCTGATACATTTCAAAGACATGAGAGAAATAGTAACAGATTCAAAAAGTGTGTGAAATACAACAATATAAATTTATGCATATGATAATTTTGTAATGAAAAACTCTGTTTAGTTTCTGTCATTTGCAATCCTTAGAGACCTAACTATGGCATAGGGCAAAAAACTTTGAACTTAGGTCTACAACTAATAGTTCCACCACTGTAAATCTCATCCCACCTAATTCTATCAATTCTACCATATCCTGTCTTTTTACTATATTTTCCTACTTCTCTCATTATACTAGATCCTTACCTTTAATTCAATTCTCTCCCATTTAAAACAAACACACTAACTAACCAACTTTGCCCTTCCATAATGACTCCCTCCGTATTACCTATTTTTCATAGGCAAGATTTTTGATATAATAGGCTATGCACATTATATTCACTGTTCCCTCACTCTCCATTTTTTTATTTTTTGTTTGTTTTACCTCATGAAATTTGGAGTCAATTCTTCTTGCCTCTTCACTGAGAATTCTCCCTAAGCTTCTCAAATGGAATTGCTACTCAAGGGGATTACATATTTCACAAAGCAATGTTCTCCTATCTATTCGTCCTTCCCTCTGCATATGTCACCTAATTAAAATTCTAGTTCCTTAACCACTATACTGAGAAAGACTGTGATGGGTGTTGGGCCAAGTGGATGAACAAAGCAAATTTAGCCAAGAAACTGCTCTCATGCAGTTGGAATGCAATGGTGGTGGTGCTACTCAAGAGTTCTGATTAGAAGGACTTTATACATCTAATCTAGAAGGAGAGAAAGGTGATATATTTCTTTCTAACTTACACACTGTTATGGATTGAATTGAGTACCTAAAAAAGATAGTGAAGTCTTTCCCCTCAATACCTGGGAATGTGACCTTATGTGGAAATAGGATCTTTGCAGACAATCAAGTTAAGATGAAGTAATAGGAGAACTATGCAACTCTGAGGAAAGAAATTGCAAGGGATACAAATAAATGAAAAAATATATCATGCTATGGATAGGTAGAATCGACACTGTTAAAGTGTTCACACTACTCAAAGTGATATACAAATTCAATGCAATCCAAATCAAGTTACCAAAGTCATACTTCAAAGATCTAGAAAAAAATAATTCTATGCTTCATTTGGAACAAGAAAAGAACCCAAATAGCCAAAGCAATCTTAAGCAAAAAGAACAAATCTGGACACAACACATTACCAGACTTCAAACTATACTACAAGGCTATAGTAACCAAAACAACATGGTATTGGTACAAAAATGGAGACATACAGCAATGGAGCAGAACAGAGAACCCAGACATTAAACCATCTACCTACAACCAACTGATCTTTGACAAAGCAGACAACAATATACACTGGGGAAAAGAAGCCCTATTCAATAAATGGTGCTGGGAAAATTGGATAGCCACATGCAGAAGAATGGAACAGGACACCCACCTGGCACCACTCACAAAAATTAATTCAAGATGGATAAAAGATGTAGATCTAAGACATGAAACCATAAGCATTCTAGAAGAAAATGTTGGACAAAATATTCTAGAGAGCAGCCTAGACAAAGAATTTATGAAAAAGAGTACAATAGCAATCATGGCAACCATAAAAATAAATAGGATTTGATTAAACTGAAAAGCTTCTGCACAGCTCAAGAAAACATCAACAGAGCAAACAGGCAACTTATGGAATGAAAGAAAATATTCATAAGCTACCCATTCAATAAAGGGCTAATAACAAGAATTTACAAAGAACTCAAGCAAATCATCAAGAAAAGAATAAACAACCCTATTAAAAAGTAGGCAAAAGACATGAACAGTTACTTCTCAAAAGAAGAAAGACAAATGACCAAGAAACATGAAGAAAGACAAACGACCAAGAAACATGAAAAAATGCTCAATGTCACTAATCATCAGGGAAATGCAAATTAAAACCACAATGAGATATCATCTTACCCCTGTTAGAATGTCTTTTATTAAAAAGACCAAAAACAATACATGCTGACATGGATGCAGAGAGAAAGGAACACTTATATACTATTGGTTGGACTGCAAATTAGTACAATCTCTGTGGAAAACAATATGGAGATTCCTCAAAGAAATAAAAGTAGACCTATCATTCAATCCAGCAATTCCACTACTGAGTATTTACCCAAAGGAAAAGAAGTCATTTTATCAAAAAGGCACCCGCACTTGAATGTTTATTGCAGCATAATTCACAATGGCAAAGATGTGGAATCAACCCAAGTGCGCATCAATTTGTGAGTGGATTTATAAAATGTGGTATATATATGCCATGGAGTACTACCCATCAATAAAAAAGATGAATTAATACCTTTTTCAGCAATCTGGGTGGAACTGGAGATCATTCACCTAAGTGAAGTATTGGGTGAATGGAAAAACAAACACCACATGTACTCACTATTAGACTGGAATTAACCAGTGAGCACACAAGTGCAGAAAGAGAAGTAAAACTCAGTGGAAATCAAGCATGGGAAAGGGGGAAAAAGGGGGAAAGGGATTAAACCAACCTAATGGGTACTATGTACACTATTTGGGTGACAGGCACACCTATAGCCAGGACTCAAGCATTACAAAAATGATCCATGTAACCTAAAAGATTTGTAACCCCCTTAATATTTTGGGAAAAAAGTTACCATCTTAAAAAAAGAAAAAAAGGATGCAGTCATTAGGGTGGGCTCTACTCCAGTATGAATGTGTCCTTGTAAAAAGTGAAAAGTTGGACATACACACATACACACACGTGGAGAACACTACATGGAAATGAAGACAGATCACGGTGATGCAAACTTTTCCAAAAGATGCCAAACTTGTCTGCAAACAAGCAGAAGCTAAGAGAGAGTTATGGAACAGGCTCTCTTTTACAGGCTTCAGAAGTAATCAACCCTGCTGACAGCTTGATCTCTCTTTTGTGGGGACATATTTTAGCATAGCACATATGACTATGGCATTCAATGGATATTACCTGATTGTTAAATCAAGTTAATGAATTGAAACTATGATGTTTACAATTCATTGAAATACATTCCTTAAGTGCACTGTATAAGGCAAATTTTATAAATTTCTAAGTATGTGAAGGTCCACCAGATGGTATGCTTAAACATTAATCTGAAATTCTGTCTACCCATTTCATAAATTATAGAGCTTAAAAGTATCTCCAGAGGTCAGTATGTCTTTCCTTGCTTCTAGGCACAGCTACATTTAAACTAACACAAGAAGGGAGGTGCCTTATCCTGTTCCTAAATATTTCTAGCAAAAAAGATTATATAACCTCCCCCAGCAACACATTTTGGCATCTCAAACAATGAATATTTAAAACCTAACTCTTACAATGCAGAGGCTTGGAAAATAGTAAAACCTTTACAACATATGCACTTGCTGAGGAGTTCCAACAATTGGTATCGTGGACCGTAAATAGGAAGCAAATAAGAAAAACTTGAACAATTTAGAGATTTCGTTTTACATTATCACTGATAATATGAAACTCAAATACAGTCTGGCATAGAAATAAATTTTGCTCTTGCTTTTTTCTCCTCTTTGGAAAGATAAAAAACAGGAGTCTTCTCTTTTAAACAACTTTAGCTTGCAGTGATGGAAAAATATGTGAAGAAAGGCTTTCATGTTCTTTTTGTTCCCATAAACTTTTTTCTGGTACCAAGTCACACTGAGACAGGGAAGAGGGAAAAACTCTAGGGTGAAATAAAAATTAAAAGCAAATAATTTTTCTATGGAGGAAAATTAAGCACAAAATTATCTGGTCATTCTAACTCAAATAATTTAGGAAGTTCGACAATTTCATTTGTTAAAGTGTAAATCATAAGGGGAAAGATATGTTTAAAAATCTCTGTTATTTTACAAAAGAGATTTAATCCAGATGGAAGTAGCAAAGCATGCTTTGCTTGAAAAGTACTTTGATTATCTCTTTACATACTCAGGTACATATTTACTGACATTATTTCCACTACTACACGGCTCAAGCAGCTTTCTATGTTTTAACAAGGCAAAGGTATCTTTTGATTCATCGTCCTTGGAAATCAATAATTTGTTAATTACCTGCTTTGCTACAGCATTCTAGAGATTATGTAGGCTATCGTGTGAGTATTCCACCCTCAGAGTGTAATAGAAAAGGAACGGAACTAGGTGGGTTGGGGCCATCACATAAGTGTGAGAAGATGAGAAAACAGCCTTTCTACATTTCCATACTCAGGAGATTCCAATATATATTCTCAATAAGATAATACATTGTATTTATGTGTAAAGCAGGAGCCTAATTTAGCTGAGATTTTCTTTGGGGAAAGAATTGCTTTAATCATAATTGTTCTCGATTATTTGTATACATTGCCTAGTGTTTCTTATACACATCCTTCTTACATTCACTGTGTCTACTGCCACACAATTCAACGCCTTTTATTTTTTAAAAATGATAGTTTAGTGCCTAATTTTTGGTGATATTGCTTAATCACTGTACTTTAAAAAATGGTTTAAAAGTGACATGCATAATATTCCCCAGGAATTGTTCAGCATCTATTAAGTTTAAAATTTAGTCAAATGTAAGTACAAAGTTTTTGAGACAATAAATTACCACTTGGAAAAATGGTGCCAAACCAAAGGGCTGCTGCAGTCTAGCAGCTGCAAGGAAAGACTAATCTGCAGGGAAGGAATCAGAAATGGAGAGACCATGGGTTTTTTTTTTTTTTTGACAATTTTTTTTTATTTCAGCATATTATGGGGGTACAGATGTTTAGGTTATGTATGTTGCCCTTGCCTCCCCACTCCCCCCCAACTAAGAGACCATCTTAAAACATGGGCATTTTGGTAAAGGTCACACTGTATTTTAATCTCTTTGAAAATATTTCAAGATGCAGAATGATATCTTGGGAGGATTGAATGGTATGTGACTTTCACCAGTTTCTTCCCTGAAACGTAATTGTTAGGTGATCACAATCATTTTTTCCCCATCAACTTTGAATTTATAAGAACAACTGACAATTCAATCTTCATGAGAGGTTTTGTCTGTTCTATTTATCTCTTTGGGGATTTCATGAGCTTGAGTTTGCCAGAGAAGAAAAATTTTCTTCAATCAGGTAATGGCAAATAATACAGATTAGCGTCAATGCAGAGGGGTAGAGAATGGGAGGGTAAGAAACTGCAATCAGTGGAATAGCTTTTTTCATGACAATAATCCTAGGAAAATTGTATTGTCTACCTTCATGTTAGATAGACATTAAAATGCTTGAATTTCAAAAATTAAGAAAAATGCAGCCAATTATTTAGTTATGAAGTTTTCCTTTAAAAGTTCTTCTCTAAATTGCTAGTTTAAGATAAAATATAGCATTTAAAATCATGGCAAAATTTCCAGCAAAACATAAAAACTAATTTTAAGTAGGGAAAAATTGTTATTAGTTACTAAAATCTCTGATTACAGAACATTGCCGAGAACAAATCTTCATCCATGGTTCACTTCCTAAATATCCTTTTTTTTTTTTTTTTTTTTTTTAATCCTTAGTCTTGAGAACCCAAAGGATTGGCCAACTTGTTTTTCTTTCACTGTCCCTATTATGGCTGACCTGGGTTGTTTTCTTGAGTGGGGTGAGCAGCTATAATTAGAATAGAAAACACAGTCAGTGAGACTTAGAAACTTACACTGAGTGAGCAATAGTTGAGGGAATGACCATAAGTGACTATGAAGGTTTTCTATTTCATCATCTCTTTCTTTCCTTTCACCGTCATCATTCTGCCCCCAACAAAAAAACCTTGGGCCATTTTATTAATGTTATGTTGCAAACAGTGGTATGTGTATTCACAGATAAAAGGCAGAAGCTGGGAAGGGTGCAGAGGGAAGAGAGGATGATTGATATGTACAAACATAGAGTTAGATACTAAAGGAAGAATATTTATCAAATACGGCAGTTTCACAAAGTGATAAAAATGCCTTTACTAATGGTAGAAGTATTAGAAGGAGATATTTGAAGGTCCAAACTAAGTCTTTTATATTCTGTCTTGGATCCATGACTTCAATATACAAATTAGTGAACATACACTGCTGTCATCTGAACAACCCAAGTTTCTCGGTACAGCTTCCAGAATTGTTCTGCTTTGCAGATATGGTAAACCATGTGTTGAAATTATTTTCATTTCAGTGTGTTATTTTATTAAGGGCTATTTTAGGAAAAGAGTAGGTGAAATGACATACATGGCTATTAGCCCCACTCGATAATCCCCAGGTTAGAGGTTAGAATAAGACAAATTGCTTTTTCCTACAAACTACAGAAAATGAATTATAGAAAGTATATAAATTACGTTATTGAAAAACTTAAGATTTCATTTTAGTGATGCTTTTACTTGGTATTTCTGGATTGACAATGATCAGTGTTGGGAAATTGCAGGTCCGTAGAAAATGTCCTGTAAGTCAATGGAATAAAATTTATACATGCAGGAAATATTTCAAATATACATGGCATGATTAAGAAAAAGCATAGCACATAAAATATTAGGCTATCCACCCAGGTTTTGGAAAGAAACCATTTGAATGGATCTTTCTTTACCTCTTTCGGTCACCAAGAATGAAGTACGAAATTGATCAAGGGAAAGAGGGCCTGCTTTTTATCTAGGCCTTATGCCATATGAGTGAAAGAATCTTTTCCAGCTGGTATGTGGCACAAATAAGTTCAACAGGTCTAAGATTTCTACATTAGAGATGGGGTTCAAGACGAACAAATATAAAACATGATTTTGTGTAGCATCATCTCTGTGAATTTTTCTTATTAAGCAACATGAACAGTAGATGCCTGAACAAGATCTTTTAATATCCTTAAAACTAAAAGATACATGAAAAAAGGAAAGAGCTTCTTTGCATGATATATCATGGGAATACCTCCAATAACAAGGTTGAAATGCTAAGTCATGAAGCTCTGGACTGTTTTCCTACTTAGTCGATCTATTACAGTTGCTGAGGTGGTTTACATAACAGAGACAAAAAGAATAACAAGGCAAGATACCACACTGATCATGGTCAATTGTACTAATTAACATCAGTTCAAAATTTAAATGTGAATAGCAAATGTATTCATAGTGTTCTGAAATATTTTATCTTCTTCAGGGAAAGCAATCAATTTATAGGTAAGTAGACAGTGCCACTGAGGTGAGAAGGTTGCAAATTCTTTTTAAAATGCCTTAGAATCATTTCCATTAACATTTCTCCAAAAATATTAAAAGTTTTCTAGATTTATGATTTTGAAGGTTTACCTTGAAGAAAATGCTTTGATATTTTATCAGTAGAACTTAAAGACAGATAATATCAATAAGAAAAAATATGATGTCTTTATCATTAAATACTTTGGAATCTTCTAGTCATGCCTAAAAAATCTTTTGTCAAGATTTTTTTTTTTAAAGTAAACTAAGCAAGCAGACTAGGAATTCAATAAGTTCCAAGTGGGCTATAAAATTATATAGCATGAAAGGCTAAAGCCAAACCATTCAAATGGCAATGCAAGTTTGCTATGGTTTCAATGTTTTTGTTCCTTTCAAAATTCACATTGAAACTTGATCCCAATGCAACAGTATTAAGAGGCATAGTGTTTAGGAGATGATGGAGTGTTGAGGACTCTACCTTTGTGAATGGGATTAGGTACTGTGTTATAAAAGGGCTTGACAGAGGGATTTTGTCACTTTTTCCGCCTCTTCTGTCCCTTTTGCCACGTGTCAAAGGGGAGGGCAGCATCCCTCCCCTCCGGAGGATGCAGCAATAAGGTGTCATCTTGGAAGAGGACACTGGGCTCTCCCCAGATACCAAACCTGCCTGTGCCTTGATCTTGAACTTACTAACTTCCAGAGCTGTGAGTGATAAATTTCTCTTCTTTAAATTACCCAGTCTGAGGTTGTAGCAGCACAAAAAGACAAAGACAAAGCTAGAGTTGGGAAATCACAGCCCCTTAGAACAAACATTTGTCATACAGAAGAAATATACCAACAACAGAAGAGTGGACAAAAATGGAGAAATGTTCTTTTATATTATTACTAAAAAAACAAATAAATAACCAATCAATCTGTAGTGGCATTTAAAGGTAATATTAAATTGTACAAAAATTGACAAAATTACAGGGATAAAAATATTTATAATACAAGATATATTTATAAATTTATTTGTTAAGTAAAAAGTGGCCTTGCAAAGAATATTCCCTAAGTTGGTTGCACTATAGATTACCCATTATTTTTTTAAAAAAAATATCCATTCTGGGGTTTGCCACAGGCCTAATGTTTCAGTTTCCCTGGGTAGAAGTCTGTGATTTTTAAAAGTCTGTAATTAAAACCAAATAAACAGCAAACAAATAAACAAAATAAACTCTACCATCTCTGAACCACTGTTTTTAGACCTTATTTCCTCTGACCTTTGATTTCTTTATGTTCTACAAATACCTGTATTACGTCAGATTACCATTGTGATAGTCAGCATCCTCACGCTTTTGCTTTCACAGTACCAGAAATTTATGATATCATTTCAATGCACCTGTTGCTACCCGTGCAGGAAAACAAAACAAAACAATACAAAACCAAAAAGCTAACTGTAGATAATCTGATATTATAGACATTTTGTTAGTTACAATATTACTTTTTTTTATTTGGAACAAATAGGAGGTCAAGAGAGCAGTTGCCATAGAATGTGTTTTACGGCTGTCTCAAGTCCTTCAAGACTGTTTTTTTGTCAAATTGGTTTATTCACTTATCTCACAAGATCTGTTGGGCTCCTGAACTATGGCAAGTGCCATGGCATGTGTTTGGTATAGGATAATGTCAGTCCCTTCTTTCACAGAGTTTAGATTATAGCTCAGTGGGTAGGAGATGTATTCAGGTTCCTTAATATTTCTTAAGAATGCCATTTGTGCTATTTTTGTTTTTATTTCTTTTTTCTAAACCCAAGACTTTGATTAAAGTACTGGTATGCAGCCAATAGTGTCCATAACATAAATTAGTTATAAGGTCTGTGATTTGGCTGACAGCAAAAGCAGATCACATCAATGTTCACTGGTCTGTCACAGAGTCAGCATAGGGTTCTTAGTCCAGAACAAACAGATCACTACTTCAGGCCAGTGTCACCAGATGCTGTCTAGCAGTTATAACATTATATAGCTCCCAGTGTGTGCACTTAAACATATATATTATATATATAGTATATAATGTGTGTCTGTGTTCATGGGCACACATATATATAATCTCTTTTAGACATGGTTTACTTGTTCTTTTCTCACTTAGATGTTGCTTTTGCCTTTTTTCATGATCATTCCAGTGGACAAAGACTACATCAGATTGAAATATCTCTCTATAGTGCTGATGATAGGCCACGAGACAAATATAATCAAAAAGGTGGCATGATCAGATTTCATTTTGGGAATTACTTTGGAAACAATATGAAGGATGGAGCAGAGGAGAAGGGGATTAGATTCAGGGAGGTTATTTAGTCTTTCAGTTGTGCTGGTAAAAAATAAAAATATTCAGAGTTGGAGAGAAGGTTATTCAAGCATATTTATGAGACAGAATTAACAGTATTAGTGAATAAAAGTATGAGGTGGGTGAAACTTTACATAGAGGGATTCATTAATATAAAGGAGGATTTAGATTATACTCCCCAGTAAATAAGCAGATGGAGAAGCCATTCACTAGAAAAAGTATATGGGTCGAAGAAGAGAGAGTTCGTCTTAGGGAGGAAATAGAAAATTCAATTTTGATTTAAGTTTTGGGTTTTTATAAGGAAGAAATTGGATATGTTTGGCAAGCAGCTGACTGAATAAATGTCGGCATCAGAAAAAAGATCCGAGTTGGAAATGTACATTTGGTAGTTACTATTGTACAGATAGAAATTAAAGTCATAGGTGCAGCTGAAGTCAATACAGAAAATTATATATGTCACTAATAATGAAAGTTAAGGAGAAAACTTAGAGAACAAAAACATGAACAAAAAGAAATGTGTAAAATTTAATTGTCAAAGACAGAGGAATAAAATAAGAAAACCAGAAAAGAGAGAAATCTGGAGGTCCTTTCAAAGAGTAATTTATGCAGCATGGGCACATATACTGTGCCCAAAGTACAATAAATATTTATATATCTTGAAGTCACAACCAGACCAGAGATTACAATTGATAATTTTGGCAGTTAATTAGTTATAATAATTTGATTTCAACTGCCAGTAAGCTAATCAAAATTTATTGTGACACAGGTAATTTTTTAAGATCCAATATTAGTAATAAGACCAGAAACAAAAGAAAAAAAATATAAAAGTCTTTCCTTTCCATTTCTTGTTCCTGCTTTTCTTGCTCTAAATATATCTGCTTCACTCTTCTGACTCTAACTCGCTTAGCTTCTGCTTCCCATAGTGATAAATCACAACTGGTAGCTCTAGAGTTAACAACTTCCTCCATTAAAGGGCATCAGACCAACTGAGGAATTTTTGTCCAAATATAATTTTGGATGGGTTCATTGGCACAGCTGGCATCAGGTGCCTGCTGCTGGCCTCATCAACAATGTCAAAGGGATGTCGTCTATTTTTTTCATTTTGTTGTTATTTCAGAATATTACGGGGGTATAAATATTTTGGTTACATGGATTGCTTTTGTACTACTTGAATTCAAAGTTATAAGTGTGCCTATCACCCAGATAGTTTACATTGTACCCATTAGGTATGATTTCACCCATCCTTTCCCCCCTCCTACCTGCATGATTACCATTGAGTTTCACTTCCATCTGTGCACATGAGTGCTGATAGGTTAGCTCCAATTTAATAGTTAAGTACATGTGGTGTTTGTTTTTCCATTCTTGCGATACTTCACTTAGGAGGATGGTCTCCAGTTCCATCCAGATTGTTGCAAGACGCATTAATTAATCTTTTTTTTATGGCCGGGTAGTACTCCATGGTGTACATATACCCCATTTTATTAATCCATTCATGAATTGATGAGCATTCAGGTTGATTCCATATTTTTGCAATTGTGAATTGTGCTGTAATAAGCATTCTAGTGCAGTTGTCTTTTTGATAAAATGGCTTTTTTTCGCTTGGGTAAATACTCAGTAGTGGGATTGCTGGATCAAATGGTATGTCTACTTTTAGTTCTTTGAGGAATCTCCTTACTGCTTTCAACAGAGGTTGTACTAATTTGCAGTTGCACCAACAGTGTATAAGTGTTCCTTTCTCTCTGCATTCACACCAGCATCTATTGTGAAAATAAATAGTGAGAACTCTGAAATTTCTTTGCAGTTTTTTCTGAAAGTTTTTATGTCTGGCTTATTAGAAGACAACTGGGTTCTCATGTCTGCTTCTGAATTCAATCTAACCTGATATATTGTGTTTGTTAAAGTATATGAAGAAATATATAGTTGACAGAGGTTTCAATTTGTTGAAAAGAGATTGAGGGGGTATTTTCATGTGGCTGAAAAAATGAGACGTATTTTAATAGGCTTTTCCAGTAACTGCGAATATTTTAAATTTGATACCAACAAGTTGTAGTGAAATCTCAACTATATTAAAGAACTGTTATATTAAAACACATTGGTCTATCTTCCACTTGAAATGGATTATTTACCTGTGTATGCTTTTGTAATGTCATTGCTGATTATTTCAGATTATTTCAAAAATAAGTGCTCACATCTATGCAATACTTGCAAGTGTTGTCACATTTTAATATGTAATGTAGGAAATTTTCTGTTATTTATTTCATCACCAATTTCATCAGAAAATTATTTAAATAATGACAAGCTCAAAGTGGTAGGTACAAGTGTTTCAAACTAACTTTCACTGAAAAGATCAAATTTTATCACTGGCAATAAATTTTGTCAATGGTTTTCCTTAAATTGACAGGCTTACTTTATCCTTTTGTGAGAAAATATCTGCCAGCTACTCAAGTCTGAATAACCATTGCTTGTTAGTCATTCTTTTGAGTAAAAATGATTTCCCATTACAAATGAAGCAGCTATTTCGGCTTGCAACTCTATTGCACACATGGTTTTCCTCAAGATGACTCTCATACTTCAATACAAGTTGGAAGTACTTTATCTGCACTTATGTATGTTTCATTGCCCAGAATTTTAAAAGACACATTCGCAGCAATAGAGATTTAGTATAATTAATAAATTTTACTGCTTCATCAGGACATTCTTAGGTAAACTGGATTTTTTTTTTTATGTGAGCGTGTAGAAGTGAAAAATAAAATGACTACTACTATAGTTCGGTAACACTCTCAAGTTTTTCCCTTTCCATCATCAGATATTTTTATACCATCAGCAAACCCAGGGGAAAAAAGTACATAACATCTTAGTACCGTGATGAAAATAGTTTTGACTTTGGGAAACCCAAAAACATCTCACGAGGATGCACTGACCACACTATGACAACCAGTGAAATATATTATAGACAAGATGAGAGTAGTAAACCCAGACAGAAAGAATAAAAGAAACACATGTTTTTTTGCTTTTTATGCACAGAATCAAATAAAGAGGATAAATCTAGGTGAGCACTCACCTCAAGCACAGTAATAGAAAACCTGACTTTGCTAGTTACTTTTCAAGCCTAAGATTGTTGTCTAAAAGTAAAAATATAAGCTATTAGCTATTGGCAATGTTAATATACTCTGTTCCTTATTCCGTCATCCCACTACTATGACATTTAGTAATGCTAAATATTTCCATGCTACACTGACTTTTCTGTCCTTTTGAATGTGCTGAGAATTCCTTCTTTTAAAATTGGTATTGTGTACCATTCTTTACTGCCAAAGGTACACAGAGTAGCTATTTGGACATCTTAGCCCCGGCTATCTCTTCATCTCTTAGGTACGATCTTCCCTTGGGCCCTTCTAATAAAATGTCAATTGTTGATCCATTCTCAGCTCTATTCCTTATATTGACCAAAACATTGAAGTGCACTGAAATGTGTTCAGAGAGTTCACAATGACCAATAACATTACATAGAGTCAAACTATGAAAAGAAACTTGAGTGTGTATATGGGCATGCCCAGCACACACATGTGTGATTGTGTATTGCGACTAGTACAAAATGTTTTCTGTTCACATTATTTGTGTTTTGCCATCATTAAGAGAAAGGAGAAAGAAAGAGGATATCTTCATAATTTTTTCATACATCTACATCTTTATGGCCGAGATATATAATAATTTCATATTTAAGTAGTCATCTATATTAGCCGAGGTATTCCAGAGAAATAAAACCAATAGGATACATATGTACAGTTGACCCTTGAGCATCAGCTTCCTGCTGAGTGAAAAATCTGCATAAAACTTTTGACTCCACAAAAACTTAACCACTAACAACCTACTGTTGACTGGAAGCCTTACTTTTCTGTCTCAGAGATGGCAGAGATGAAAGAGATGGAGGAGATGGAAGGGGAGGCAGGAGAGGCAGGCATACTCAGTGCAACTTTACAGAAATACATCATAATTTCTATCTCTTTTTTGTTTACTCATTCCTTTAGAAATGTTTGTACATGGTATCAATCCTTCTTCCACCATTTCCTTTAGTTTCAGTGCCAGTATCATAGAAGGGGGCATGTCATAAAAGAAGGAAAAAGCAGTCTTTAATAATCAAAACTCTTCTGCCAGATGTCTAGTGTCAGTTTGTTTTCTGGTACTGCATCTTGTACCTCTTCTTCCTCATCTTCTGGCACTGGTTCAGAAGCACTTATCTCCATCAAGTCATTTTATGTTAATTGCTCTGGTGTGGAATCCTTAGCTCTTGAATTTCTCCAAGGTACATGTCTTGAAACCCTTCACCTTCTACCTTTTTTGCCATCTCCACAATCTCTTCAATGATCTCCTTGATTGGCTGTCAGAAATGCTGAGAAGTCATGAAAAAATTATCAAACCATCCTTTTCTGTCATTAAATTCTCCAGCTTTAGATTCTGCACATTTCTTTTGCTTTAAGTTGTCATATAGTGACTTTTTCTGCAATCATATTAGAGGCTATAGGCATGCTTTTCTTACAGCAATTCTGTACCCACGTGAAAGTGGCATTTTAAATGCAAGGTAAAAAGGTATTTCACAAAAAGTGCAAGGTTTTGTGCCTGCTGCTGTAGCTGCAGCAACAGCTTCACATATTTCCTTTCCTTTTTTCACAATGGCTCTTGTGGTAGAATCATTTATTTTGAAATGGCAGACATCCTCAGCTGCAAGCGTCAATATAAGGTACAAATCAAACAATTCAACTTTTTCTTGTAATGTCATGATTTTTCTCTGCTTCTTAGGAGCACTTCCAGTATCACCAGTGGCACTTCATGTGGGTCCCGTGGTATTATTCAAAATTTACAATATTGCAATAAACATGATGAAAAATTTATTAGAACTTTGAAAGATTACTTTTTACTGCAATACAAAATTTGCTAGAAAGATGAACTGCTCAGGCAGACATGACTGAGGTCACACTGGGTTTTAAGCTGCTACTTGCAACATTTGAACTCACTGCAACAGCAACAGAAGGTAGCTATGAAATGATTACAGTAGTACAGTATGCATTACAGTTAATTTTAGGCATGTTAGGTAGACAACTAGGGACCTTTAACCCCTGCTGGGGACAAGGCAGGTGACTGCCACACCTGGAGGAGGAGGGAACACCCCAGGAATCTGCTAATCAGAACTTAGCATGCCAACTGCAAAAGAATGCAGAGGACTCTCTAGCCCAGGGGCCAAGCAGTGCAGGTAACATAGAGTCTGGAAAAGCGACCTAGAACAAAATCTGCTTTCAGAGAGGCTCACGGGAAATCCACATGCATAGTAAGACTTGAGTCATATAACTCCCAACTGCCCAATCAAAGTGGTTCCATTATCATATCTGAGCTATAATGAGGGTTCATTCCAGGCACTATAAAACGAGATCCAGACCATAATGAAAGCCTTTTTTGTCATGACAAGGTGTCTGTTCATCGTCTGTGGCAATTGTATCTTGCTCTCACTCTGTAAACCTATATCTTGCTCTTGCTTTATAACCCTATCTTTCTCTCCTCCATAAACCTCATTTTCATGCTTACCTTGCTTTCAGTATGTCTTGTCATTCTTTGGCCAAGAGCACACCAAGAACTGACATTTCAGACTGTGACCCGATAGGCAGTTATAATTTAACACTGCATCTTTATGTCTGTTTACATTTTTCTCAGCTTTGAAGGGCCCCATGTACAGTCTGTAAGTATGTGTGTAAGGTTTGATAAATTTTAACTTTTATAATGGATTTATTATATACTTTTATGTAATAAATGATGATTGACTAGTGTATATATATATATATGTTATGCATTTATAAGATAGCTAACTTTTTCTTAATTTTTTGATATTTCTGGTCTATGCCATTTTGAGTTTTCTCAAATTGTCACAAATCTCAGACACATTTTTCAATACATTTATAGGAAAAAATAGGTGTTGGCCAAGGTTCAACCATACACACACACACACACACACACACACACATACACACACAGAGAGGTGGAGAGAGAAATTTTAAAGAATTGACTAATGTGATTATAGGGGCTGAAAAGTTGGAAATTTGTAGGGCTGGCCAGCAGTGGGGAAACTCAGGCAGTATTTGATGCTACAGAGGCAGAATTTATTTTTTGGGAAATCTCAATTTTTGCTCTTAAGGTCTTTAATTGATTGGATGAGTCCTATCCACATTATCGATGATAATCTCCTTTACTTAAAGTCAGTCGATTGTGGATGTTAACCACATCTATGAAATACTTTCATGAGAGCACCTAGATTAATGTTTAATTAAATAACTTAGTACTTCAGCCTAGTCAAGTTGATACACAAAACTATCATATCACTTCATGAGTAGTATACATGCTATCTTCTCTTCAGCTATATATCTGATTGTTATCTACACTTTCCAGTTTCACTTTTTAATAAAGAACAAGTGTCGGAGTTTGGGGTCAGTAATCTTATCTGTTCTTGATTCTTCTTCTGCTCTTGGCCAAAGAATGATCACACACACCAAAGTTTATTGAGGAAGGATAAAATGGGTTTACAGAGTAAGAGGAAGATAAGTCCACCACAGAATGAACAGACCCCTCTGTCATAACAAAAGGGGCTCTGATTATGGCCTGGGGTCCTGTTTTATAGGTCTGGATTGGGCCCTCTTTGTGGTTCAGATGTCACCACTGAACCACTTTGATGGACAGTTAATCACATGACAATCAGCTTTAGGTTACTCTAGGTCACTTTTCAAATCCTATTGTACCTGAGCTGCCTGGCCTGTGGGCTGGGGATTCCCTGCATTGCTTTACAGATAAGCAGGGGTTTCTCCTTCACCCAGGTGTGGTAGTTGCTCAGGGCCAGATTAAGGTGGGGCAGCACCAAGACCAGGGCCTGACCTTGTTCTTTTTCCCAGGTGGGGAATTGCTTGAGGCAACACCAAGGCAAGGCACCCACTTTGTCTCTAGGACAGTCTTGGAGGTCCCTTGCTGTCTAACTAACACAAGGAGTAAAAGTAGACTTTGAGATAGTTGCACCTCAGTGGGATACCATAGGGCAAAGTTGGGATCATGGATTGTTTGGCTTTGTTTGGAATACTCATTGGCCATAAAAAGAACAAAATTCTGTCATTTGCAGCAACATGGATGAACCTGGAGGACATTATGTTGAGTGAAATAAGCTAGGCACAGAAGTCAAATACTGCATAATCTCACTAATTTGTGGAATTTTAAAAAGCTGATCTCATAAAAGTACAGAGTAGACCATTGATTACCAGAGGCTAGGAGGGTAGGAGGGTAGAGAAGAAATTGCTTAAGGGGTATGAAATTACAAATAGGTAGGAGGAATAATTACAGTGTTCTATTGTACAGTAGGGTGACTATAGTTAACCATATTTTTATTATAAACTTCAAAATAATTATTAAATAGATGAGAGCATTTTGAATGTTTTCACCGCAAATAAATGATAAAAGTTTGAAGTTATGGATAAGCTAAATAGCTGCCTTGATCATTACATAATCTATGTATGTATTCAAACATCACACTATACCCCATAAATATGTACAATTATGGTATGCCCATTAAAAATAAAATAAACCTTAAAAAATACTTATATTGAAAACAATTTATCATCAACAATTGGGAACAGAATTCCATAGCTTTCCACAAAGTCAATGAGTTTAGATTAAAAGTTAATAAGGACAGAAATGAAAAAATAATACTCGGCAAAACAAACCTTCTTGAAAACCTCTGTCTCACATTAGACTGCGTAGACCATTCTACAGATTAAGTCCTTAATTTCTGTCCGCAAAATCCCTGTCCTGTTCATATCATGTTATAATGAATCTCTTAGACAGTCAGAATAATTTCATCAAACAAATTTTTTCTTTTAGCAAATACAGCAAAGCAGAGAGATTATTTGATGGAAAGAATGAAGAGCCAAGTAAAATAGAACAGCAAAGAAATTTATGTTGTCTGTTAATAATTGTCCATTTATTCTCCTTTTTTTCCCATGCAGAAGTTCTCTGCCTAATTTTCTTTTATTCTTAATCCCAGAAACTGTCTTATTTCTGCCTGACACATTTTTCTTTCTCTGGGAAACAAAGCACCTCTTAAGGAATCTGCCTGGAAATCTCATGCTTGTTTTCCTTGTTAGCCTTGGCTTTGAATTTTCCACCAAACCCTCTTTACCAGTGCTTCAACCTTACAAAGATTGTAGCTGCTACATTTGGAGCCACAACGGGTTTAAGGGTATTGTTCTCATTATTAGAAAGTGAATGACTTATAATTTGTACTATTAAAATATTATTTCGGTTACCAAGGTAACAAAAAAATATAGCATTAATAGCCCACCACAAATTTCATATTAACTTGGACAAACCACTCAGAAGGCACAAATTAGCACTTTGAACATAATGTATTACACAGAAGAATGAGTGTATGTATAAAAAATAAATAAAATTATTTTTTCTAATTATATAAATTATTAAGTTGAAGGAGCTCAGGGAATTTCATCCCAAAATATGACTTCTTGAAATAGAGAATATTTTAAATTAAAGGCCATTGGAGATTAACAGAATTTGGAAGGGGCTTTCCATCTATCTGCATTAAACCAGAAAGACCCATCAAAAAGAACAATTTTCTTTCCTTCCTCTCCCTGTTATCTCATTATATTGCAGGAAAGAAGATCAAAAGTGCAACCAGACCTGGCCAAATCCATTTTAAACATAATACCCAACTCTCAGGTTAATTTAATTTCCAAAGAGAATCATTTAAAAATCAATCTGTTTCTCCTCATCCATTCATTCTCTCAAGTATCTATTCATTCTCCCTAGTAACGATTTATTGCTCCTGAACAGAATTACCTGTATTGCTCTTCTCTCCTTCCCCTCTAAAATGAGGGTATATAAACTTCTGGACCCCACTAGAATACTAAGTTTCCATTCTAATTCTCCTCATATGCACGATAAATAAATTTGTAATCTTTCTCTTATTAATCTGCCTTATTGTGAGTTGATCTTTAAGCAAACCTTCTGGGGGTGAAAGGGAAGTTTTCCTTCTCCCCCACAAAGTCATGTATACGAAATTGATTGTACATGTAGATGTATTGGATTTTAATGTAATGTTGGTAAATTATGTTTTTCCAAAAGCAGAAATTGTGCTTCAAGGCTCCACAGTACAATAATTTAAACAAATAGCAGTCCAGCCAATGTAAAAAGAAAAATGAGAACATGTTAATCACTCAAAGTTTGCAGTAACTTGGGTTTTGAATTTTTAGGTTGAAAACAATGTCATTATTTTATCCCTTCCAAGTAAAGGATTTTATCCTTTCAAACTTCCAAATAAAATTTTCTCAACTCACAGATGACTTAAAGTCTATGAAAACAGTGTTAACTGAAGAATTAATCTGGCAATGCAATTAAGTTTACCTCAGTCGAATGCATAAAAATCAGCTGTGGCATTTAAAAGAAATGTATACACCACAGCTCCACACAAGACCTAGTAAATCAGAATCTCTGTCTGAACACATGAATTTGTATTTTTACCCATGGAGACACACTGAAAAAATGCTGTGCCTAGTTTTGAGACCCATAATTATCTCCTAAAGTTCATAAGTGTCATTTAATCCGTGGCATCAAACGATGGTTACTGCTTGTTTGATTAGGTAGCCAGATGGTTAGGCTGTACAATTAAATAACAGTTTTCTTCATTTCATTCCATATATTTTATATTTTATTGCATTGTACTCCCTATAATACAATCTAAATATTTCTCAAATTATTATATATATAAATTTGATTACTTAATGCAATATTTAAGAAAAATAAAGCTAAGTAAAAATGAGTAGTTTGTGAATATCCTTTCACAGATTCTTGACTAAATTTCATGTTTTATTTTATTCTTGATCATAAGCTTACTATGTTGCACATGAGTCCAAAAGGTTCTGTCTTGCTTTGGGATCTGTAAATCTATATTAAAGAATTGTAAAATTTATAATTTATTTTCCAAGTTTGAAGAGTCTTCAATTCCATGCTTAGCATTATTTAACTTAGGAGCAGATGTAGTTGTTTCAAAATTTTAAAAATTACTTTTTTGCCCATAGGTACTAATATTTTTTATATATAGTTTTTGTCCAAAGAATATGCTAAGTGCATTGCATAAAACATCTTACTTGTTACACTAAAGTTATGAGATCAAAATAACAATATTCTATAAGCTTAAAAAATTCATTAAGTAAAATAGTAGGAGCTTTTAAAGTGAGTTTTTAAATTCAGTTATATTTTATTGACTTAGTTTGAGTTCCCCAGAAGTAAATACTGAGATGAGGGTTTCTGCGTATGTGTGATTTATTAAAGAAGTACTTTCACTATAAGTGAATGAAGGAGACAGATACAGGAGAGGGGAAAGCTGAACAAGGATGCAATTTCAGGCAAATTACTAGCCTCAGACTAATGCCATGGGGGAGCTCAGGAGTGAAATATATTTCAATGTTTGCCCCAGATTATCAAATAGGAGTCTGGCTTTCATTTTCCTGTACTGGTCATTAGCTAAGGCTCTATCATCTTTCTTTTAGCAAAATGCCTTCAAAATTCATTCAAGCTGTTGCATGAATAAAAATAAAAAAATATATGTGTATACACACATATATATATATATTTTTATTGCTAGTTAGTATGCCATTGTATGGGTGTATGAAGTTGTTTATCCATTCCCCTATTTGAGATTAGCTTGGTTGGGTGGATGGCAGTCTGAAATGTCAGTTCTTGGTGTGCTTGTGGCCAAAGATTGTCTTGATACACCAAAGAACGCAAGCATAAAAAAGAGGTTTATTGAGGAAAGAAAGATAGGATTTAGAGCAAGAACAAGATATAGGTTTACAGAGCAGGATACATGTGCCACAGATGATGATCAGACCCATTGTCACAGCAAAAAGAGAGAGAAAGATATGTTGGTTATGGTCTGGGTCTTGTTTTATAGTGTCCGGTTTGGGACCTCCCCTTTATTCAGACGTCATCATGGAACCTCTTTGATTGGACAGTCA